>CM049378.1:31738758-31773758 GCA_026937815.1 Etheostoma perlongum | reverse complement strand
TTACAGATAACTGTTAGGGAAATCTGTTGTATTTTGTAACCTCTTTCTGTATTTAAAAAAAAAATATATCGGCTGATATATCGGCATATCGGATTTTAAATATTTGTGTCGGTGTCGTCGTTGGTCGGGCTCTGGTTGCAAATCTCTGGAGAGACGACGTCTTGAAGAGACAAACCTAGCAAAACGAGAGGAGGAGACGATATTGGCCTGCAGACTGACCCGCTCTGCTCTCAGAATCGAACCTCTCAGCTGACACTTCTCTGCTGGTTTTTCCCGGTGGCTGCTGGTAGAAGTAGTTCTCTGCTCCGGCGGCCTCTCGGCACCTTGTTACAGCGTCCAGCTGGGAGACGTCCACCAGCAGAGTGTCAACAGACGGCACGCTGCTGCCCGTCATCACTCAGTCTGCACCGCCACATTGCCAGAGCGCCCCTGAGCAAGGCAGCAGCCTGTAGCCGACCGGGGCTCCTGCAGGGCTTGAGAAGCAGGACTGATGGGTGTTCCTCCAGACATCGGATTGCTTTGTTTTAGGGATCAACCCACAGTCAGCCTCGCAGATAATTAACCAATAACCAATAAAGTTAATTAATT
The DNA here is from genome assembly GCA_026937815.1 of Etheostoma perlongum. NCBI lineage: Eukaryota > Metazoa > Chordata > Actinopteri > Perciformes > Percidae > Etheostoma > Etheostoma perlongum. The sequence goes on along the minus strand of CM049378.1, from coordinate 31,773,170 downwards.
AAAAAGTGCACCACTTAAGCTCCGCTGCAGCTCTGTAAGCAGTCTGCAAACGGCATGTTATTATGTTATTATTCAATTTTATTTTTTAGATAAATTTGTAGGGCCCTTTATTGACAGGACAGCTGATGAAATGAAAGGAGAGAGACAGGTAGGAGTCAAACCTGTAAATCTCTCTAAATGGGCGCCCGCTCTACCAGCTGAGCTATCCGGGCGCCCTCTATTCATTCTTTTGACTGTTTTATTGAGTTTAAAGTTTCAGTTTTATGAAATAATTGCTGAAAGCGTTCAAACTTAACTTTTGTGTTGGAGTTTGTAACATTCCAAATTTTAATTTTGACTTCATTTTTACTCCACAGTAAATACTTATCGGTTCCAAATATCGGTTTTATTAACTACTTTTAATCGTTTTTGGCCTTGAAAACCCAGTATTGGGCGATCCCTAGTTTGTTTATTTGCCATGTTGCGCCTCCATTTTTAAAAGTTACTAGCCAAAGAAGGACATACCTGCAGGTTTAAAGCCTGGTGAAGATGGAGGATCACGCTGATACTTCACTAACATTAGCTTGCATTTGTTTGGGGTCCGGATGGCTGATGTTGGCAATGAAATGGTACCAAAATACCAAAAACATACAACTATTAATGCCCTGGAAGGAGCACTCACGGACAAAGTCGTACTTCTTGGAATAATACAGCGGAATGGGAGGGGCTAGAAAGTTATATTCACTTGGTTGTCTATACAATTTAACCGCTAGATGGGAGAAATTCTTACACAATGTGGCTTTAAACACATTTTAGAGAGGATTTGAGTTGCTGTTTTCATTCTCAATTCTTATCACTTTGGTGCCGGTGATTGGCCTTTGGGGTTGACTAAAACCTCGCCAAAAATCCATTAATGGAGAAAAACCCCAGTTATGTATTTGTGGTTTAAAGGCCCATCTAGGGACGGTTGGAAAGGATGGTGTGTGGTTATGGTGTGTGGGAGCGGGGGGATGCCTATAGTTGCCTATAACTTGCCACCTAACCCTCTGAATGGGAAAATCAAAATTAAGTAAAAAAAAAAACTGAATAACACTGAATTATTGTGATTATTATTATTTTCACACAACTTTTTAAAGTCAAAGTCAAAGGACTTTTTATTGGTCTCCCTAAGGAGAAATTTGCTTTGGACACTGAGCAACTTACTTAGCTGCAAAAGTTACAGACATAACGACAAAAAAATAAATAATTAAAAGACAAATATACAGTCAACATGTGGGCGACTCGAGGGCCTGTGCAGACTGCAGATTTACCATTTCCTATACTAAATAAGATGAAAGCCATACTTCAAAACAAAACCAATTTCATTCATCCATCACAGTCACAGATATACATTAAAATAGTCATAGTCAACCATTCATCTCTGCTCATTAATGAGCTTTACTGCAACTTTGTTGTTCATTCATTCATTCATATTCATTTTCCTCATTGTCCTCGGCAGCTCTGTGAAAACGTGTCGTCGTCCCGGCGCTTGGATATCTCTGGCCGTTGTGGACGGATGTTTCATGGGTGTGCTGCAGCAGTGCCAAGGTACCACACACCCTCCTCCTCCTCCTCCTCCTCTTCCTCCTCCTCTCATTATCCCGTGCAGATGTTTAGTGCCGGGACCGTATCAGTTGACTCAAATCTAATTGATATCAAAACTGTGGCGGGGGAAGCCTAAGCCCCTCGGTGCTCTCAGGTTACGGCCTGTTATGAGCCCGGCCCGACTTCTGACAGCCACTTTCGGCGTGAAACATGCACTGTCCTCACTTCAAAGGAGGCTGGCGTCGAGAACCCCGTCCCCCGTCCCCCGTCCCCCGTCCCCCCCCTGTCCCACTGCCACCTAGGAAGAGCCTAGTTTCCACAGCGCTCGCACCCCTTTGAGACTAAACTCGGATTCATCACGCTCGGGGGGCTTTTATCTGCCGGAGTGGAGCGCTTTTTGTTTTGGCACGCCGAAACAAAAGCGTTAATAAGCTCATCGGCAAAACAGTGAGTTTAATATGGGAAAGTGATCCGAGGCGGGGTATTACAATGCAGCTGAGAGGGGGAATTGGAAGCTTAAGGAGAGGATGTGATGGTAATGACTTTAAGGCGACATAATCCCCCCCATCTGGGCCCTGGCGATTGTTTGATATTTATGGTCGATGATCGGCACTAATAGGTTTTGTTATTTTCTTACGGGATGGATATGAATGGCGGGGGGGGGGGCATGGGAACAGGGTCGCGATTTGTTTTGTTTTCATTTTGTTTTGGGGTTCAGAAACCGGAGGTCAGTTTTCAGACGGAGGCTTGTCTGCTCTTTGTGTGTGAGACGCGGAAGGGAGGGCTCAGACTGAAGAGGCACACCTTGTCTGTCTGACTGTCTGTGTGTCTGTCTGACTGACTGTGTGTCTGTCTGACTGTCTGTGTGTCTGTCTGACTGACTGTGTGTCTGTCTGACTGACTGTGTGTCTGTCTGTCTGACTGTCTGTGTGTCTGTCTGACTGACTGTGTGTCTGTCTGACTGACTGTGTGTCTGTCTGACTGTCTGTGTGTCTGTCTGACTGTCTGTCTGTCTGACTGACTGTGTGTCTGTCTGACTGTCTGTGTGTCTGTCTGACTGTCTGACTGTCTGTGTGTCTGTCTGAATGTCTGTGTGTCTGTCTGACTGTCTGTCTGTCTGACTGACTGTGTGTCTGTCTGACTGTCTGTGTGTCTGTCTGACTGTCTGTCTGTCTGACTGACTGTGTGTCTGTCTGACTGTCTGTGTGTCTGTCTGACTGTCTGTGTGTCTGTCTGACTGTGTGTCTGTCTGTGTGTCTGTCTGACTGTCTGTGTGTCTGTCTGACTGACTGTGTGTCTGTCTGTGTGTCTGTCTGACTGTCTGTGTCTGTCTGACTGACTGTGTCTGTCTGACTGTCTGTGTGTCTGTCTGACTGACTGTGTGTCTGACTGACTGTGTGTCTGTCTGACTGACTGTGTGTCTGTCTGTCTGTGTGTGTCTGTCTGACTGACTGTGTGTCTGTCTGACTGTCTGTGTGTCTGTCTGACTGTCTGTGTGTCTGTCTGACTGACTGTGTCTGTCTGACTGTCTGTGTGTCTGTCTGACTGACTGTGTGTCTGACTGACTGTGTGTCTGTCTGACTGACTGTGTGTCTGTCTGTCTGTCTGTGTGTCTGTCTGACTGACTGTGTGTCTGTCTGACTGTGTGTCTGTCTGTGTGTCTGTCTGACTGTCTGTGTGTCTGTCTGACTGACTGTGTGTCTGTCTGTGTGTCTGTCTGACTGTCTGTGTGTCTGTCTGACTGACTGTGTCTGTCTGACTGTCTGTGTGTCTGTCTGACTGACTGTGTGTCTGACTGACTGTGTCTGTCTGACTGACTGTGTGTCTGTCTGTCTGTCTGTGTGTCTGTCTGACTGACTGTGTGTCTGTCTGACTGTCTGTGTGTCTGTCTGACTGTCTGTGTGTCTGTCTGACTGTCTGTGTGTCTGTCTGACTGTCTGTCTGTCTGACTGACTGTGTGTCTGTCTGACTGTCTGTGTGTCTGTCTGACTGTCTGACTGTCTGTGTGTCTGTCTGACTGTCTGTGTGTCTGTCTGACTGACTGTGTGTCTGTCTGACTGTCTGTGTGTCTGTCTGACTGACTGTCTGACTGTGTGTCTGTCTGACTGTCTGTGTCTGTCTGTCTGTCTGACTGTCTGTCTGTCTGACTGTGTGTGTCTGTCTGACTGTCTGTGTGTCTGTCTGACTGTGTCTGACTGTCTGTGTGTCTGTCTGACTGTCTGTGTGTCTGACTGTCTGTCTGTCTGACTGACTGTGTGTCTGTCTGACTGTCTGTGTGTCTGTCTGACTGTCTGTGTGTCTGTCTGACTGTGTGTCTGTCTGTGTGTCTGTCTGACTGTCTGTGTGTCTGTCTGACTGACTGTGTCTGTCTGTGTGTCTGTCTGACTGTCTGTGTGTCTGTCTGACTGACTGTGTCTGTCTGACTGTCTGTGTGTCTGTCTGACTGACTGTGTGTCTGACTGACTGTGTGTCTGTCTGACTGACTGTGTGTCTGTCTGTCTGTCTGTGTGTCTGTCTGACTGACTGTGTGTCTGTCTGACTGTCTGTGTGTCTGTCTGACTGTCTGTGTGTCTGTCTGACTGTCTGTGTGTCTGTCTGACTGACTGTGTGTCTGTCTGACTGTCTGTGTGTCTGTCTGACTGACTGTGTCTGTCTGACTGACTGTGTGTGACTGACTGTCTGTGTGTCTGTCTGTCTGTCTGACTGACTGTGTGTCTGTCTGACTGTCTGACTGTCTGTCTCTGACTGTCTGACTGTCTGTGTGTCTGTCTGAATGTCTGTGTGTCTGTCTGACTGTCTGTGTGTCTGTCTGACTGTCTGTCTGTCTGACTGACTGTGTGTCTGTCTGACTGTCTGTGTGTCTGTCTGACTGTCTGTGTGTGTGTCTGTCTGACTGTGTGTCTGTCTGTGTGTCTGTCTGACTGTGTGTCTGTCTGACTGACTGTGTGTCTGTCTGACTGTGTGTCTGTCTGACTGTCTGTGTGTCTGTCTGACTGACTGTGTGTGTCTGACTGTCTGTGTGTCTGTCTGACTGACTGTGTGTCTGACTGACTGTGTGTCTGTCTGACTGACTGTGTCTGTCTGTCTGTCTGTGTGTCTGTCTGACTGACTGTGTGTCTGACTGTCTGTGTGTCTGTCTGACTGTGTGTCTGTCTGTCTGACTGACTGTGTCTGACTGTCTGTGTGTCTGTCTGACTGACTGTGTGTCTGACTGACTGTCTGACTGACTGTGTGTCTGTCTGACTGACTGTGTGTCTGTCTGACTGTCTGTGTGTCTGTCTGACTGTCTGACTGTCTGTGTGTCTGTCTGAATGTCTGTGTGTCTGTCTGACTGTCTGTGTGTCTGTCTGACTGTCTGTGTGTCTGTCTGACTGTCTGTCTGTCTGTCTGACTGTCTGTGTGTCTGTCTGACTGTCTGTGTGTCTGTCTGACTGTGTGTCTGTCTGTGTGTCTGTCTGACTGTCTGTCTGTCTGACTGACTGTGTGTCTGTCTGTGTGTCTGTCTGTGTGTCTGTCTGACTGTCTGTGTGTCTGTCTGACTGACTGTGTCTGTCTGACTGTCTGTGTGTCTGTCTGACTGACTGTGTGTCTGACTGACTGTGTGTCTGTCTGACTGACTGTGTGTCTGTCTGTCTGTCTGTGTGTCTGTCTGACTGACTGTGTGTCTGTCTGACTGTCTGTGTGTCTGTCTGACTGTCTGTGTGTGTCTGTCTGACTGACTGTGTCTGTCTGACTGTCTGTGTGTCTGTCTGACTGTCTGACTGACTGTGTGTCTGACTGACTGTGTGTCTGTCTGACTGACTGTGTGTCTGTCTGTCTGTCTGTGTGTCTGTCTGACTGACTGTGTGTCTGTCTGACTGTCTGTCTGTCTGTCTGTCTGTCTGACTGTCTGTGTGTCTGTCTGACTGTCTGTGTGTCTGTCTGACTGTCTGTGTGTCTGTCTGACTGACTGTGTGTCTGACTGACTGTGTGTCTGTCTGACTGACTGTGTGTCTGTCTGACTGTGACTGTCTGTGTGTCTGTCTGACTGACTGTCTGTCTGTCTGACTGTGTCTGTCTGTGTGTCTGTCTGACTGTCTGTGTCTGTCTGTCTGTGTCTGACTGTGTGTCTGTCTGACTGACTGTGTGTCTGTCTGACTGTCTGTGACTGTCTGTGTGTCTGTCTGACTGACTGTGTCTGTCTGACTGTCTGTGTGTCTGTCTGACTGTCTGTGTGTCTGTCTGACTGACTGTCTGTGTGTCTGTCTGACTGTCTGTGTGTCTGTCTGACTGTCTGTCTGACTGTCTGTGTGTCTGTCTGACTGACTGTGTGTCTGTCTGACTGACTGTCTGTGTGTCTGTCTGACTGTCTGTGTGTCTGTCTGACTGTCTGTGTGTCTGTCTGTCTGACTGACTGTCTGTCTGTCTGTCTGTCTGACTGTCTGTCTGTGTCTGTCTCTGTCTGTCTGACTGTCTGTCTGTCTGTCTGACTGTCTGTCTGACTGTCTGTGTCTGTCTGACTGACTGTGTGTCTGTCTGACTGACTGTGTGTCTGTCTGACTGTCTGTGTGTCTGACTGACTGTGTGTCTGTCTGACTGACTGTGTGTCTGTCTGACTGTCTGTCTGACTGTCTGTCTGTGACTGACTGTCTGTCTGTCTGTCTGACTGTCTGTCTGTCTGTCTGACTGTCTGTGTGTCTGTCTGACTGTCTGTCTGTCTGTCTGTCTGTCTGACTGTCTGTCTGTCTGTCTGTCTGACTGTCTGTCTGTCTGTCTGACTGTCTGACTGTCTGTCTGTCTGTCTGTCTGTCTGTCTGTCTGTGACTGTCTGTCTGTCTGTGACTGTCTGTCTGTCTGTCTGACTGTGTCTGTCTGTCTGACTGTGTGTCTGTCTGACTGACTGTGTGTCTGTCTGACTGACTGTGTGTCTGTCTGACTGACTGTCTGACTGTCTGTCTGTCTGACTGTCTGTCTGTCTGTCTGACTGTCTGTGTGTCTGTCTGACTGTCTGACTGTCTGTCTGTCTGTCTGTCTGACTGTCTGTGTGTCTGTCTGACTGTCTGACTGTCTGTCTGTCTGTCTGTCTGACTGTCTGTCTGTCTGTCTGTCTGACTGTGTGTCTGTCTGACTGACTGTGTGTGTCTGACTGACTGTGTGTGTCTGACTGTCTGTCTGTCTGTCTGTCTGTCTGACTGACTGTCTGACTGTCTGTCTGTCTGACTGTCTGTCTGTCTGTCTGACTGACTGTGTGTGTCTGACGGGGTTGATTGTCCCCCCTGGTGAAGCTGAGTGGAAGCAGATGGAGTTCCATGTTGAGCTCTAATCCCATTTGTCCTTTTAGAGCCCGTGTGATTTGCCGACTGACTATTCCCAAACCTCAACTGTGTATCGGCCGATCTGATACCAGTGGGTCATATGTTTAATATATATGGCTCGGGTTAAACTCTTTGTAAAACATGAACAAACACAAACAAAAAACAATTAGAACTTTCTTTCATTATCCAGTTTGACAGGGAGTTACAGAACAAATACAATTCTTTAAAGTGGATTTAATTCCTCCTATTCCCCTGCTCTATGTACATTGTACCTTCTCTCTCTCTCTCGGTCACTCCCTCACTCACACACACACACACACACACACACACACACACACACACACACACACACACACACACACACACACACACACACACACCTGCTGAACATAGAGATTAGGCACCACAGTCACAACTCCTGATTTAAATAAACTTTTTTAATGTTATTTTTATTGTAAAGGTTGCTGTTCAGCATTAGCCAGAAATACCTGATCTCAGAGTGTCCTTAAACGCCTCTTCATAAATAGTACTTGTACTTGTAATACGGTGCATTAAAATCTCTGTAAGATGATCATTACAGCACACGGACATGAACCCAGTGACGTGTTCTTGTATCGGGAGGTTGCGCTGTGTGAACTTTATTCTTCTGATTTCTGCTCATCGGCGTTCCGTTTATAAATGTTTCGGATGTGAATGTCTCTGATTCCGATCACTCATCACAGGGAACTTCTTTTCCTTTTGGGTTTCAGCATCATAACACGCTTATTTGGTGCATTTGTGAGCAGGTAGCGTTTTATAAGTTATCGTTTTGGTGCATTCAAGTAGAGCTGCAGAGATGAATCGATTAGTTGGCAACTATTAAGTTAATCTGTAACTGTTTAGATAATCTAAATCTCTGATGTCAGCTTGTTAAATGTGAATATTTTTCTAGTTTCTTCTCCCCTCTGTGACAATAAACTGAATATATTTCAGTTGTGGACAAAACGAGACAGTTGAGGACGTCCTCTTGGGCTTTTGGGGAACACTGATCCACATTTTTCACCATTTTCTGACATTTTATAGACGAAACAGCTGATCCATTCATCCAGATAATAAATCAACAGACTAATCAGTAATGAAAATAATCGTCCTACATTCAAGGACACACTGATATGCGAGTTATGACCAATGCAAGAAACGTCTTGTCATAGCATGGTCCCTTCTAAGATTAGAAGGGACCATGCTGGGTTTTGATTTACGGAGTGTTCTTGAATGCACCAACAAATTAAGACGTGACTAGAAATTAACTAAAGAAACTTTACACTCAATTAACAGGCTAAAAATGGTTAGCGTGTGAAATTCTGCAGTATTCTGGGATGTTCCCGCCGGGTCCAGTTTGATCTCTGTGGTTTCCCTCGTTAACCGACCCTTGGCCTACTTGTGTGATGGATGACTTTATGGCACTATGACTATTTCTGGTCCGGAGCGTCACCGAGGGCCAGGCTGCCCGGGCATGAGACCTTTCTCTGCGTGTGTCATGCCAGGACGAGTGTATGGGGGGCGGGGGTCCAGAATGTTCCTCTGGACCAGAGCTGCGTCATCAAGAAATACTTCCTAGCTTTGTTCCATGGGTCTTATTTCTTATTTCATACACTGTTGAGTCTGATTTATGGTTCTGCGGAGCCTACGTAAGTGGCCTGAAGTCTACACTTGTGTGTTAGTCTCTTTAAGAAAATGTGTGTGTGTGTGTGTGTGTGTGTTAGTCTCTTTAAGAAGATAGCTGTGTGTGTGTGTGTGTGTGTGTGTGTGTGTGTTGGTCTCTTTAAGAAAATGTGTGTGTGTGTGTGTGTGTGTGTGTTAGTCTCTTTAAGAAGATAGCTGTGTGTGTGTGTGTGTGTGTTGGTCTCTTTAAGAAGATATGTGTGTGTGTGTGTGTGTGTGTGTGTGTGTGTGTTAGTCTCTTTAAGAAGATAGCTGTGTGTGTGTGTTAGTCTCTTTAAGAAGATAGCTGTGTGTGTGTGTGTGTGTGTGTGTTGGTCTCTTTAAGAAGATAGCTGTGTGTGTGTGTGTGTGTTGGTCTCTTTAAGAAGATAGCTGTGTGTGTGTGTGTGTGTGTGTGTTAGTGTTAGTCTCTTTAAGAAGATAGCTGTGTGTGTGTGTGTGTGTGTGTGTGTGTGTGTGTGTGTGTGTGTGTGTGTTAGTCTCTTTAAGAAGATAGCTGTGTGTGTGTGTGTGTTAGTCTCTTTAAGAAGATAGCTGTGTGTGTGTGTGTTGGTCTCTTTAAGAAAATAGCTGTGTGTGTGTGTGTGTGTGTGACTGTGTGTGTGTGTGTTAGTCTCTTTAAGAAGATAGCTGTGTGTGTCTGTGTGTGTGTGTGTCTGTGTGTGTGTGTGTGTGTGTGTGTGTTGGTCGGTCTCTTTAAGAAAATAGCTGTGTGTGCTTAAACTAACTGTGGAAAAACTAAGATGGAGATTTTTCACTATTTTCTGACATGGTATAGCCCGATATCTGTCCCCAGGCTACCCAATCTGTAGGTTAATAACTTTTTAATAACGGTGTCATTAATGACCATTAATGTCATCTCGATGGTATTCTGTCAGCCCGTCACTTAGCAGAAGTGTCGATGGATGAAGTCGGATTACATCCGCTGTGATCTCCTGCGTGTCTTCCAGCATGGCTGCCAGAGAGACTGTAAGATATATCTGGGATGAAATCCTCCAGCGTTCCCAGAACAACATGACATGTGTTTATCTGATTCCCCCGTTTCCCTTCTGGGGAATCATTTGGGAGAAAGAGTGTCAGCGAAATGCCTGAAATGTAAAATGAGAGAGCGGGGTTGTGTCCGACTTACATATCTTCTCTCTTAGAGGCGCTTACGTGTGATAATGCATCAGAAACAGGTTGTCCAGTTGAGATTTAACAGAGTAGGAGTTACTTTTTTTGTTACTTTTAAACTAAGGAGATAAAAGAAGGCTTCCTCTTTTCAGGATGGGGTATTTTATTCTTGTTGTCTTTTTCTTTTTTAACCCAGAGCTTTGTCAGAATTTTACACCATTACAAAAACCCTGCAACAGCTGATTGACAACATGAAGACGAAACCAAAGACATCGTTATATATTCATGTCAAAAAAATGAAAGAAGGAAACATAGTTAAAGGGTAACCACTGTTGACATTGGTCCTGTTTTAAGTGAGATCGCTGCAGTCGGCAGTGGAGAAACAAGCCGCAATGTTAATTACTGTTAATTGTCCAGCTTGTATTTACCTTCACAAAAGTGCTTGTGTTGCTGCTGACAGACTCACATTAATATTCCAAGTATCTGACCGCATTATAAAAAGGATTTCTAAGGAGTTTGACCTTTCTGTTGAAGAGTAAGATCCTTTTTTTTTAACCATGAAAACATCTGTGAAATTGCGTTCCCTAAACCCACCAGACTCCATGTAAATAAACAGTGATTTTAGCATCGTAGTACACTCCTTCATTCAAAGTCGACAGAAGCAAAATTAAACTATAAAAAGCCGTTTTGGGTCGTCTTTCTACTTTTACAGCCACCACATCTCTAGTTTGGGTTGAAATAAACACCTAGTTTACTGATTTACATGTGAGAATACGTCGACTCTACACACGCTAAAAGTTATGCTTTTTTAAATGGAGTCTGGTGGGTTTAGCGCTAGCGACTTCAGAGATGTTTCTGCTTAAATATAAAAGGTCCCAAAGACGTTTGAAAGGTCTATCTTCCATAATGTTAGTAGTACTTGCCCTATAAGAAGCTAGGAAGTATTCCTATATCATGGACCCAATTATTCGCTTAGTTTGGATTCATTTTGTCAATAAACGATATTTATATCCATGAAAATACTGACAAAATTAAACTATGAAAGCCATAAAAGACAAGGTGAAAAAAAACAGGTTTTCCAGGCACAACAGAAATCTATAAATTGTTCACAGGAATGTGAACTTTATTTGGATGTTTTTTTAAAAATGTTTTCTTAATCATCTCAGCTCAGTGTCTCCCCCAGGAGGCGGAGCGGAGCACTGCAGTTCCTAAACGTCTGGCATGCTGGGAAATGTGTCCACTAATGCTCAGTAAGACCATGGACACGCTGGGAATGTATTACACACACACACACACACACACACACACACACACACACATATATACACACACACACACACACACACACACACACACACACACACACACACACATATACACACACACACACACACACACACATATACATATACACACACACACACACACACACATATACACACACACACATACACACACACACACACATATATATACACACACACACACACACACACACATATACATACACACACACACACACACACACATATATACACACACACACACACACACACACATACATACATACATACATACACACACACACACATACATACATACATACATACATACACACACATACATACATACATACATACATACATACACACACATACATACATACATACACACACATACACACACACACACACACACACATATACATACATACACACACATACATATACACACACACACATATACATACATACACATACATATACACACACACATATACATATACATATATACATACAAACACACACACATACATATACACACACACATATACACACATACACATATACACATACATATACACACACATACATATACACACATACATATACACACATACATATACACACACACACACACACACACACACACACACACACACACAGAGCACGCTTCACTCTGGGTTCATGAGTCCAGGACATGAGGAGAGAACGCGTCTAAATTTAAATCTGAGGAATCCTGCCTCAGCAGAGACACCTGAGCGTCTCATCACTCTGGTACCTGATCTTCAGTTATGAAATGTATTTTTATTTGGGTGTCGGACACTGTCGATCCCCACAGAGGCCGACATGAAGTACTGTCCTTGTAGTACATTTTAAAGTTATTTTTTTACTAGTTATGCTTTTTGTTAATACTACTGTACGTAAAATCAGTCTCACAGCTGGAGTAATCGATCAGTTGGTACTAACAGTGGTGCTCAGGAGTTTATGAACCAATGCTTAAGTTGACTAAAAAGAGGAATAAAAAAATCATGTTTTGGAAATTGATCTTAATGCCTTAACCTTAAAAAATTAGGAAAAATCCAACCTTTAAGGACACCAATTTTCTTTGTGAATGAATAATGTATTGTAAATAAATAAATGTTCTTCCTTTAAATACAGGGGGCATAAGTATACACCCCCTATGTTAAAATGCAGGGGCATAAGTATACCCCCTATATACATAAGTATACACCCCCCTATGTTAAAATACAGGGGGCATAAGTATACACCCCCTATGTTAAAATACAGGGGGCATAAGTATACACCCCCCTATGTTAAAATACAGGGGGCATAAGTATACACCCCCCTATGTTAAAATACAGGGGCATAAGTATACACCCCCTATGTTAAAATACAGGGGGCATAAGTATACACCCCCTATGTTAAAATACAGGGGACATAAGTATACACCCCCTATGTTAAAATACAGGGGGACATAAGTATACACCCCCTATGTTAAAATACAGGGGCATAAGTATACACCCCCTATGTTATCACATACCTTTCACCATACCTAGAGATAGGCTTGGCAAACTTTCCATAAAATCATCTCTCAATGCACATCAAACCGGCTCTTAGGCTAACTAAAATAAAACCATTTTTTTTAAATCAAGGCATTAAGATCAATTTCCAAAAGATGGTTTTTGTATTCCTCTTTTTAATCAACTTTAGCATGGGGGGGGGTAAACTTATGCAAGCCACTGTATTACATTAATTGCCATCTTTTTTGACTAATCGAGTTGACTTGGCTGATTGAAGCTTGTTAAATGTGAAGATGTTTTGTTAAGGACAAAATGAGACATTTGAGGACGTCATTTTGGGCTTTGGGTTGCATTCATGTGCACCTTGTTAGACTAAAGCTGCATTCAATTGCACCTTGTAAACTCTGAGAAATCGTAAACTCTTGGTGTTAAATACTTTTTCACCATCTTGTGGCTCGCACTTTGGCATCACTGTGCTTGTTGGAAAACATATGTATTTAATCTAAAATTGAATCGAATCGTGACCTTACAAAGTGAAACACACACACACACACACACACACACACACACACACACACACACAGCTCTATCTGCTATGTGTATCCAGGGAGGAGGGCAGGTGGAGGCTGCCAGAGGTTTGATAGCAGAGAGCTCTGTGTGTGTGTGTGTGTGTGTGTGTGTGTGTGTGTGTGTGTGTGTGTGTGTGTTTTTGAGAGTGTGAGTGTGTGTGTGAGGTTCAGGATTCCATCTTGTTTTTTCATTTGCCGTGCTCCGTGACATTTGTTCCTGAAGCCGAACATGTGCCGGACAATTTGTCGATTCTTCCAGCAGTGGACAGCTGCGGCGTGAATTACACTAAAGCTGCTGCTTTGGGGGAGGGGGGGGATTAGGCTGGTGTGTGTGTGTGTGTGTGTGTGTGTGTGTGTGTGTGTGTGTGTGTGTGTGTGTGTGTGTGTGTGTCCTGGGACATGTTAACCCTGTGCAGTCAGAGGTCCTTTAGGTCCTGGACCAGGATCTGAACTTTTACCGTTTCTCTAACTCTAAACTTTACGTTCAGGATTTTGCATCTGATCTGTGCATTACCTTTTAAGATTTAAGGAGATTAAAAGTCACTTTTCATGACTACATGTACCACAAATTGTCGACTTATTTGGGTCAGTTTATGATATTAAACTTAACATTCTCCAAAGTAAGTTCACTTTTACTTCAATCTCTGACAAGTGAACCCAAAAGATGAGGCAAGGTAATGGAAAATCACATTTGTTGTAGGATTAAATACACATATCAGTGTTTTTGTAGTATTATGTGTGAGTCAATTGAAGGTTTGTTGTGCTCTTCAATTCAATTCAGACACATATGTACGAAATGTATATGTCTTAAGGCTGTTACTCACCGGCGGCGTGACGAATGTGCAAATAAAAAATGCAAAATGCAAAATAATCGCCGGCAAATATCGTAGGGACAGTTTGAGTCCCGTCTGGGGAGACGAGAGAGAGCAGTCGGAGCAGAGGGGAGCTTAGACTTAGACTTCTCTTTATTAATCCTTTTGGGATGACTCCCGCGAGGAAATTGAAAGTTCCAGCAGCAGTTTTAGCAAGAAAGAAGAAATAAAAATAGATTATAAAGACAGTATAAAGACAACAAAATAACAATAATAATAACAACAATAAGAACATTCATCAAGTAAATAAAGAAAAGACCATAAATTATTATTAAAGTGTCAGTGTTGAGTCCAGTGTTAAAATTATAAAGTGAGCGAGTGCGAATTTAAGTCCAGGTGTGCTGTATGAATGTGTACTGTATGTATGTATGTGTACTGTATGAATGAATGTGTACTGTATGTATGTATGTGTACTGTATGAATGAATGTATGTATGTATGTGTGTATGTCTCTATGTCTGTATGCATGTATGCATGCATGTACAGTGCCTTGCGAAAGTATTCGGCCCCCTTGAACTTTTCAACCTTTTGACACATTTCAGACTTCAAACATAAAGATATAAAAATTTCATTTTTTGTGAAGAATCACAAACAAGTGGGAAACAATTGTGAAGTGGAACGAAATCTATTGGATATTTTAAACATTTTTAGCAAATAAAAAACTGAAAAGTGGTGCGTGCTAAATTATTCGGCCCCTTTACTTTCAGTGCAGCAAACTCACTCCAGAAGTTCAGCGAGGATCTCTGAATGATCCAAAGTTGTCCTAAATGACTGATGGTGATAAATAGAATCCACCTGTGTGTGTGATCAAGTCTCTGTATAAATGCACCTGCTCTGTGATAGTCTCAGGGTTCTGTTGAAAGCGCAGAGAGCATCATGAAGACCAAGGAACACACCAGGCAGGTCCGTAATACTGTTGTGGAGAAGTTTAAAGCCGGATTTGGATACAAAAAGATTTCCCAAGGAGCACTGTGCAAGCGATCATTTTGAAATGGAAGGAGTATCAGACCACTGCAAATCTGCCAAGACCTGGCCGTCCCTCTAAACTTTCAGCTCAGACAAGGAGAAGACTGATCAGAGATGCAGCCAAGAGGCCCATGATCACTCTGGATGAACTGCAGAGAACTACAGCTGAGGTGGGAGAGTCTGTCCATAGGACAACAATCAGTCGTACACAAATCTGGCCTTTATGGAAGAGGGGCAAGAAGAAAGCCATTTCTCAAAGATATCCATAAAAAGCCTCGTCTAAAGTTTGCCACAAGCCACCTGGGAGACACACCAAACATGTGGAAGAAGGTGCTCTGGTCAGATGAAACCAAAATCAAACTTTTTGGCCACAATGCAAAACGATATGTTTGGCGTAAAAGTAACACAGCTCATCACCCTCAACACACCATCCCCACTGTCAAACATGGTGGTGGCAGCATCATGGTTTGGGCCGGCTTTTCTTCAGCAGGGACAGGGAAGATGGTTAAAATTGAGGGGAAGATGGATGCAGCCAAATACAGGACCATTCTGGATGAAAACCTGTTGGAGTCGGCAAAAGACCTGAAACTGGGACGGAGATTTATCTTCCAACAAGACAATGATCCCAAACATACAGCACAATTCACAAAGGAATGGTTCACAAATAAACGTATCCAGGTGTTAGAATGGCCAAGTCAAAGTCCAGACCTGAATCCAATCGAGGTCGCTCCGGAGACTCCAGCCCCGTCTCCCTGAAGAGGACAAGGTCTATATAACACTAGGTACTAGGGGACCACTAAGGTCTATTAAATGAGACTTCAGATACAGGAAAAATAATCAGTGAATTGAACTTCAGATACCTTCTAAGGTCTATATAAAAAGACTTCAGATACATGTCTTGGGGGACCACTGAAAGGTATATAAAAGACAGACTTCTGATACAGTATTAGGGGACCACTAAGGTCTATTAAAAGAGACTTCTGATACAGTATTAGGGGAAAGGAGGTCTATATAAAGTATTAGGGGACCACTAAGGTCTATATAAAAGAGACTTCAGATACAGTATTAGGGACCACTAAGGTCTATATAAAAGAGACTTCTGATACAGTATTAGGGGACCACTAAGGTCTATATAAAAGAGAGTTCAGATACAGTATTAGGGGACCACTAAGGTCTATATAAAAGAGACTTCAGATACAGTATTAGGGGACCACTAAGGTCTATATAAAAGAGACTTCAGATACAGTATTAGGGACCACTAAGGTCTATATAAAAGAAACTTCTGATACAGTATTAGGGGACCACTAAGGTCTATATAAAAGAGACTTCTGATACAGTATTAGGGGACCACTAAGGTCTATATAAAAGAGACTTCAGATACAGTATTAGGGGACCACTAAGGTCTATATAAAAGAGACTTCAGATACAGTATTAGGGACCACTAAGGTCTATATAAAAGAGACTTCAGATACAGTATTAGGGACCACTAAGGTCTATATAAAAGAGACTTCAGATACAGTATTAGGGGACCACTAAGGTCTATATAAAAGAGACTTCAGATACAGTATTAGGGGACCACTAAGGTCTATATAAAAGAGACTTCAGATACAACCATGTCATGGGACCTTTAATACATTTCAGATCTTTAAATTGTCAGTTTCTAAATGACAGTCTTGACTTCAGCATTAACATCTGAAATGTAAGACCTGGACTCAGACATTAGAACAGCATAAAGATAATATCCATCATCTTCTGCCAGTTTTACCTTCTACATGTAGATTCTACATGTAGAATCTACATGTAGATTCTACATGTTCAGCCGTTTGTGCCGCTGAAGGGACTTTACTTCCTTTTGTAGGATTAATGTTACACCGTCAATCAAGGACACCATCACTGTATCTGTACGGAGGGAAGTAACTTGGCTGCCTGCTGCCCGAGTGTTTCGGGGGTTAATCTGAAGGTCTGTGGATGAGCACTTTGAAGTATGTCCTTTCAGCAGCAGCAGCGGGCGGCCGCTCAGCTCAGGATTCGCTCTGGTCAGACCTCCACCGTGACTCATTGAAACCACAGAGAATATATTGATTTCCACAGGAAGACGCTTAAAACCCCTGGAAATTGTGCCGGGTAACGGGACACCGTGCAGCAGAGAGGGGGATTTCTGCCGCTCTGAGAGCGTCTTGTGTGTTAATCGTCCGCTCAAATCTGCAGAATCTGAGCGCTGTGCCAAGTTGGGATCCTTTTATTGATAGTTTGGAGAAGGCAGCGATTCGTGCCAAAGGTTTAAAGCTCCATTTGGACCGGAGCTGGAACTGACTTTTGACCTCTGAGAGGAAAGGTCAAGCTCGACTCTGGCTTTCTTTTTGATATAATTTAAGAATTTATGCTGTTTATTGATCCCAAGTGGGGAAATTACAATTTACATTATGTAAAAATAGGCCAGAAATACACACACACACACACACACACACACACAAACACACACAAGTGTGTCTCACTATCTTTATGGGGACCAGTCATTGACATAATGCATTCCCTAACCCTAACCCTGATCCTAAAAACCATCAAACCTCAAACAGCCCTTTAACGTTATGGGGACCCATTTTGTCCTAAAATAGGACCCTAATTACTGTATTCCCAGTTTTTGGTCCCCAAAACCAGGTCTTACACACACACACACACTAACACTAACCATAACACACTCTCTACACACCTCAGGACCTATTTATGCACAAACCAGGTCTTAACCCTCAAACAGCTGGACCAGCGCCCTTTAACGTTATGGGGGGACCAGATTTGTCCCCACAAAGGTAGGTCAGGAGGTAGATAGGTCCCAGTCCCCACAACATAATAGGTCCCCAGAAAGGTAGGTAAAACCTGGTCCACACACACACACACACACACACACACACACACACACACTCTCAGACACACACTCTCAGGACCTATTTATGCACAAATGGAGAGATGTCAGCGTGAGTGGGCTGCCAGTGCTGGACCAGCGCCCTGGGCGGTTGGGGGGAGATAGATAGGTAGGTAGGTAGGTAGAGGTAGGTAGATAGGTAGGTAGATAGGTAGGTAGGTAGGTAGGTAGGTAGGTAGGTAGATTGATAGATATGTAGGTAGATAGGTAGGTAGGTAGATAGGTAGATAGGTAGGTAGATAGGTAGGTAGATAGATAGGTAGATAGGTAGGTAGGTAGGTAGGTAGGTAGGTAGGTAGGTAGGTAGGTAGGTAGGAGATTGATAGATATGTAGGTAGATAGGTAGGTAGGTAGGTAGGTAGGTAGATAGGTAGATAGGTAGGTAGATTGATAGATATGTAGGTAGATAGATAGGTAGATATCTAGGTAGGTAGATAGATATTTATTGATCCCAAGAAAAATAGGTTCGGTGCCTTGCTCAAGAGCACCTGGCAGTGCCCAGGAGGTGATCAGGACACAACTTTTCTTTCTCTTCTCTGATTTGTTCCATTTGTCGTCTCTATCTATTTCTTCACTTACACCTTCACTCTGTTTAAATACGCACACACGTGGTACGCTTCATAGGGTTTGTCACCTAGTGGCCCCGTGCGCTGACGTGCACTATCATGTGCACAGTAACTGGCCAATGAAATGATGATTATAGCGTTTCAAGCTCTAAATCAAACACAACTAAGCCACACAGCCAACGGACGGGGCGCAGCGCTCCACAATATAAAGAAAATATTGCACACTCATCGCGACACTTTTGTTATATTGCAATAACGATGTTGAGTCGATATATCTTGCACCTCTAATATGAAGGCCATGCAAGTGTGAAGCTCTGTGACTGATACCGGGCCGGTGTGCGCACCAAAAACATATGAAACATCTTTCCAATGTTTTCCACTTTTCATGACGGCTCTCTTCCTTTCATATGATGTGTCAAATCTTTCAAAGGGCGGGTTTATTGTTTGTGAACAAAACTCTTTGTGTAAATATTTATGCGATTTTAATTCCCTGATGTGTAGATGGTGAGACATTTTAACCCCTTTTCATGATGCGATATCTTTAGCTTTTAGCAAGAGCTTGGCTTTGATTGGAAATGAAAAACCACATTCAGTGTCTGGGTTTAACATTCAGAATGTGAGGAGCACAAGGAACACAAGGAGCATTTTAAGTGTGAAACCGAACCATCGAAGTATCTGACCTCTGATTCAGTTGGGAGGAATCTGCTTCAACCTGCTGGTAAAAAACCAGAGGCGGATGAACAACATGTGGCCATGGAGACTTCAGCCTCTTTACTGTTCCAAACCACACAACTTTATTTCAAGTGTTAGTGTTCCCTCCTCTTAAACCTCCACACGCGTTTGGTTTCCATTAAAAGAGAATCATCGCAGAAGAAAACTCTTTTACCCTCTTTAGTGAAGATGTAAAGACAGTATTTGACCCGACTGTAACACAACACCACCCTTTGCTTCCTTTAATGGCCGAATGAAACTGCATCTGGGGGGGGCGATCAGCAGCTCTTTGTTTTCGGGTGGATTTGTTTATCGGAGACTCGCTTCAGAAGTGGAAAACCATCTGTGTGTGTGTGTGTGTGTGTGTGTGTGTGTGTTTGCAAGGTGTTGTTTTCTCGGAGCGCCACACCGCCCAAAGGTAACGGGCTCTTTAACGAGATGTTTTTACGTGCAAGGCAAGTGGCAGCGATGCGGGCCGCCACGAGGACGAGTTTACGAGTGACCACACAGGGAGGCGGTGGGCGAGTGGCCTCGGTTTGATGGAGGGGCCCCCCCATCTTTTACGGCCTCTGAAGACACAGAGCGAAGAGGTGGATATGAGGATCGGGTTGACCGGCCGAAGAGGTGTTGGCGTCTCCGAGATGATGTTTAAGGTTTAACAGAGGAACAACTGTCCCAGTTAGGGATGCTGAAACTCATCGGACTGTCAGCTGGAATGACCTTTCCCCTTCGGTCAGGGCAAGTCCCGACAAATCCTCAGTCACAACAAGTCAAGTCTACTACTCAATCCTACCTCAGCTGTTAAGCCAACAGGGACAAGAAGCCTTTAAAGTGCTCAGAACAATTTGACAACTGGGCAGACTCCACCTGGGTCAAAGGGCCAGATCTTTTCTTTTTCTTTTATTTCATGGGGGCTTTTTCCCAACACAGCAACCTCCTCAAAGACTTTAAGAAGAGTACAGAAGGACCTTCAGAAGTTTAGGCAGCTAAAACTAGTTAATCATACCTTTTGACTTTAAGCCTACATGGACGAGAACTCCTTAAATTGCTCAACCTGGCACCACCTGTTGAGGAAGTTCATGTGAAGTGATCAAAAGGACCAGAAAAGCTTTTTACTGGACCCTCTGGTGACCCTCTACAACAGAGACTTGACCTGCAAATAACCATCTGGTCAAAATATATATGATGTAAATGATATATGTAGAAATTGGCCAGATTTGGATCTTTAAATATTTTTTATTTCGTATAAGCGATTGCTGCATCAACTACCGTAATTCCTCAAATAACACCCGAGGCCTTTATTTACCTGAACCGCACAAGTTACCCAGCTTTTATTAGAGCCAGGCCTTTATTTCTAATTCCATCTGTTTGATAAGTATAATTGTTTTAAATGAAAAGCCGTAGCGTTCCAGTGGACAAAATATCCCCATATAACAGCCAGAAGGGCGACAGAGCAATTTGGGTCAGAAATAATCAAACTCCGCCACAGTGTCAGCTTGAAGCCTGTAAATGTACCGGGTATTTATTTCAAATACAGGTACTACAGTACTGCTGGTAGACATGGATAGGTATGACTTTGCGACAATGTCCAGTTCAACCTGAGGAACTCAAAGAACCTTTTTAAAGGAAAGCTTTGCGTGCGTCATATGTGATTGAGACAAAACTGCAGTGTGAACACTTAGACCTGCTGCCCCCCTTTTTTTGAATCCGACCCGTCATGTTTTTCGGCTGAAGGGCCTTTCTGCAGACCGTCTCTGAGAAGTGAAGTGACAGCTCCAGGTGGCTTCAGAGAGGACAAGAGGCAGAGCAGCAACTGTTGGCCCAGCGCCGGCAGATAAATAATAAAGCAACTGTGAGCAGAGCGCTGGAAGAGCCGAGAACAAGAACTGATGAGGCGGCAGGGGGGAGGAGGGCGGCGGTTTAAACCTCTGCACTCGCGGTTTGGCACACATCGATTAGGCCTGGATTTTCAATTAAACAGATGTCACCATGGATATTTCAACTTTTGAGAGGCATGATATGGACGGGAGCGATGTAATAAGTGGAGGGGTCTGCCGATGAGCTGCAGGGAGAAAAGCCAACGACCACAGCGATGCCACACTACTGCAGACATGGGGGGGATAAGGCCATATATATATATACACTGTATATAATATTTAGAAGAGGTAGATTTGTCCCCCTCAAAAATAGAAAATGTGGAGATCTGTACACAAATTGTTGCATAAAAATTCACCAGAATGCAGGAAATAACGTGTTTGATGCTCATATTTTTTGTCAGCTATGGATTCCAAATCCAAATGGAGAAAAGTCTTGGAGGAGAATGGAGGTCGAAATGGGTTTCCTCAGGAGGGGGGCTGGCATCTCAGAAGTTCAGTCATCCGAGGACAGACCCAGGACTAGGTGGAGGGACTATATCTCCAACCTGGCCTGGGAACGCCTCGGGATCCCCCAGTCGGAGCTGGTTGATGTGGCTCGGGAAAGGGAAGTTTGGGGTCCCCTACTGGAGCTGCTGCCCCCAAGACCCGATACCGGATGAGGGGACGGAGATGGATGGATGGATGGATGGATGGATGGATGGATGAATGGAGGTTTAACAGTGAGTGGACAAACACTGCCAACGCTGGTCGCTTACTGTCATTGCTCGATGTGCGGCGAGAAATAAGCAAACAACAGAATAAGTAGCATTGAAAATCATTTCCACAACACACACACACTGTGTTTAAAAGTATCCGGCTCGGGATGGGAGAAAGAGAGCACTTTTTTTTTTTTTTAAGGACTGCAACCGAGCAAATTTACTTCAAAGAAATTTTGTGGCCGCTGATGAGATTGTAAGGCGTGGAAAGCCGTTTATAATGAATACATGAAAGAATCGTTCATACAAACATCAGAGCACCTACAGTATTCTTACCCTTCAAAAACTAAATTGGGATTGTTTAGAAAATTAAAGATTCTTAAAGACCGTCAAAGACAGGGCAACAAACAAATCACCATAGTAATGAATGCTCATTTAAACTTATTAATAACGTTGCTAATTTAGACTTTTTTGGCTGTTACCTTCATTAAAAGGCTCGTATTTTTTGCAGCTCCACACAGATTTCATTCAATTTTTAAGGCCAAAATGTCTCTTGATAGTAAAGGTTGCTGCTGCCCCGCTCTGAACTCTTTTACCAACCTTTAGGATGTCATACAGAAACAATCAAGCATCACAATGCTTTCTGGGTAAGATTTGAGTCCCTAAGTGTGAGGTGCTTTTTCGGACGCCCCCTCACACAAAAGACTGAAGTGTTTCCTGTAAACGAGCTGGCTCATGAGTAAGATTGACAGCGGCCGGTTCGGGCGCTCTGACTCGACGACGGATCCCACGTGAGCGGCTCCACGCCGAAACTGTCCCGCGTTGCATCCTAACGGGGGCGTCGGGGGGCGAAGCAGCTGGGTGACATGCAGCCCAGGGGTGAGGGAGGTAGGGAGAGTGGCCGTTGATCCCAGCCTCCCCTCCAGATGCCCCACGATGACAGAGGACACTTGGCAGTGACGTGAGCTGTCGGTTCTCCCCGAGGCCGGAGCGTGCCAGGCGACAGCTGTAGGGCTAAGGGTCTCTACGCATAACAACACCCCCAAAGAACATCACCCAACACCCCCCAAAAACCCTCTCCATAACCCTCCATCCACGCCAGGCCACGCGGGGCAACGTCCTCCTCAATACCACCATTGTTGAGCTAAGCCCTCCATATCAGAGAGCTGAAACCCCCTCCCCAGCACACACACACACACACACACACACACACACACACACACACACACACACACACACACACACACACACACACACACACACACACACACACACACACACGCCATGGTCATGAGTGGTGCTGTGTTAACATGATGGACTAGACTTTGATAGCTCAGCAGCTGTTTGCCGTGTTGAGAGACCAAGGAGAGAATATCCACCGTACAAAACCCTGTGAAGGAGAAGAAAACACTTCCATTAAAGTACAGAAGTTCATAGCGTTGCTTCTGCGTGTGCTCGTCCTGTTACAGACCTACTAACACACGCTACCAGATGTTATTCTTCAAGGCTGAAGGTATCGCCAATCGATTCGAGTCCGAGTCACAAGGTCCCGATTCAATTACACATCCGATTTGATATCAGTAAAGTTAGAGACGTTTTAGTTACAATACCAACTATATAGCTTGGATATAAAATAGATTCTCAGAGAACTTTTTGATTTTAAAATGTAAAATCAAGAAGCAACACTTAGATATCTTTTATATTGCACCGGGTTAATGTTTACATTGAGAACTGACCCCCATAAGGTCACTTTAAAGTACTCTTTACTTACTCATCCACAGTGAAAAGCCAGATATTAAAAGATCTATTTCTGGATTTTATTAATCGATGTCAGCTCACTCACGACAAGTTTTAATTTTAACTGGAGAGTCGATTATTTTAACCCTAATGACCAGAAACCATTCCCTTCAGTTCAGTGAATCCACTTGCGACTGGCGGCGCCTCGAGACATGCTGAAGATAATCAGCGAGCACGATGCTGCCTTCATACTTCTGTCACGCTTTCATCATCAACAGGTGGCGATGCAGCTGCAGGCCGAAAGCCGAACAGGTTTCAATATCTGAGCTGAACTCACAGTAAGTTGACAAGTTAATACAGTTTGTGCAAGAGACGTCTTTGCGCTGTCGACTCCCGCCTCGTAACTTTCCTCGATCCATTCGTCTTAAGGCCTTTTCACACGGGGAGCCATTCTCGCGCCTCGTAATTCATTTTCAATGAGAGGCAAGCAAGAAGGGGGGGTGGGGGTTGGGGTGGGGGGGGGGGGTGTAGGCAATCTAACAGGCAACGCACAATCCCCTGCCCACTGCAAGAAGCACTTCCTGGCATGTTCATTTGGCGCTAAAGTACTTGTCAAGTATTTAATTAGGGCATTTCAGGCTGGGTATTGTTCTAAAAATGTGGGTACTGAAACCAATACTGTGACTTTGATACCGGTTCCTAAACAGTACTTTTATCAATACCTATTTTTAAAATATATACTCCTATAGCTTGGTTTACCATGTGGTTATTTCATATCGGTTGGTTTGCCATGTGGTTATTTCATATCGGTTGGTTTTCCATGTGGTTATTTCATATAGCTTGGTTTACCATGTGGTTATTTCATATAGCTTGGTTTACCATGTGGTTATTTCATATCGGTTGGTTTTCCATGTGGTTATTTCATATCGGTTGGTTTGCCATGTGGTTATTTCATATCGGTTGGTTTACCATGTGGTTATTTCATATTGGTTGGTTTACCATGTGGTTATTTCATATTGGTTGGTTTACCATGTGGTTACCATGTGGTTTTTCATATTGGTTGGTTTACCATGTGGTTATTTCATATTGGTTGGTTTACCATGTGGTTATTTCATATTGGTTGGTTTACCATGTGGTTATTTCATATTGGTTGGTTTACCATGTGGTTATTTCATATTGGTTGGTTTACCATGTGGTTATTTCATATTGGTTGGTTTACCATGTGGTTATTTCATATTGGTTGGTTTACCATGTGGTTATTTCATATTGGTTGGTTTACCATGTGGTTATTTCATATTGGTTGGTTTACCATGTGGTTATTTCATATTGGTTGGTTTACCATGTGGTTATTTCATATTGGTTGGTTTACCATGTGGTTATTTCATATTGGTTGGTTTACCATGTGGTTATTTCATATTGGTTGGTTTACCATGTGGTTAATTCATATTGGTTGGTTTACCATGTGGTTAATTCATATTGGTTGGTTTACCATGTGGTTATTTCATATAGCTTGGTTTACCATGTGGTTATTTCATATTGGTTGGTTTACCATGTGGTTATTTCATATAGCTCGGTTTACCATGTGGTTATTTCATATTGGTTGTTTTACCATGTGGTTATTTCATATAGCTCGGTTTACCATGTGGTTATTTCATATTGGTTGGTTTACCATGTGGTTATTTCATATTGGTTGGTTTACCATGTGGTTATTTCATATTGGTTGGTTTACCATGTGGTTATTTCATATTGGTTGGTTTACCATGTGGTTATTTCATATTGGTTGGTTTACCATGTGGTTATTTCATATTGGTTGGTTTACCATGTGGTTATTTCATATAGCTCGGTTTACCATGTGGTTATTTCATATTGGTTGGTTTACCTTGTGGTTATTTCATATTGGTTGGTTTACCATGTGGTTATTTCATATTGGTTGGTTTACCATGTGGTTATTTCATATAGCTCGGTTTACCATGTGGTTATTTCATATTGGTTGGTTTACCATGTGGTTATTTCATATTGGTTGGTTTACCATGTGGTTATTTCATATTGGTTGGTTTACCATGTGGTTATTTCATATTGGTTGGTTTACCATGTGGTTAATTCATATTGGTTGGTTTACCATGTGGTTATTTCATATTGGTTGGTTTACCATGTGGTTATTTCATATAGCTCGGTTTACCATGTGGTTATTTCATATTGGTTGGTTTACCATGTGGTTATTTCATATAGCTTGGTTTACCATGTGGTTATTTCATATCGGTTGGTTTGCCATGTGGTTATTTCATATCGGTTGGTTTACCATGTGGTTATTTCATATCGGTTGGTTTGCCATGTGGTTATTTCATATCGGTTGGTTTGCCATGTGGTTATTTCATATCGGTTGGTTTGCCATGTGGTTATTTCATATAGCTTGGTTTACCATGTGGTTATTTCATATAGCTTGGTTTACCATGTGGTTATTTCATATCGGTTGGTTTGCCATGTGGTTATTTCATATCGGTTGGTTTGCCATGTGGTTATTTCATATCGGTTGGTTTGCCATGTGGTTATTTCATATCGGTTGGTTTGCCATGTGGTTATTTCATATCGGTTGGTTTGCCATGTGGTTATTTCATATCGGTTGGTTTACCATGTGGTTATTTCATATAGCTTGGTTTACCATGTGGTTATTTCATATCGGTTGGTTTACCATGTGGTTATTTCATATCGGTTGGTTTGCCATGTGGTTATTTCATATCGGTTGGTTTGCCATGTGGTTATTTCATATCGGTTGGTTTACCATGTGGTTATTTCATATAGCTTGGTTTACCATGTGGTTATTTCATATCGGTTGGTTTACCATGTGGTTATTTCATATCGGTTGGTTTACCATGTGGTTATTTCATATCGGTTGGTTTACCATGTGGTTATTTCATATAGCTTGGTTTACCATGTGGTTATTTCATATTGGTTGGTTTGCCATGTGGTTATTTCATATAGCTTGGTTTACCATGTGGTTATTTCATATTGGTTGGTTTGCCATGTGGTTATTTCATATAGCTTGGTTTACCATGTGGTTATTTCATATAGCTTGGTTTGCCATGTGGTTATTTCATATAGCTTGGTTTACCATGTGGTTATTTCATATAGCTTGGTTTACCATGTGGTTATTTCATATCGGTTGGTTTACCATGTGGTTATTTCATATCGGTTGGTTTACCATGTGGTTATTTCATATAGCTTGGTTTACCATGTGGTTATTTCATATCGGTTGGTTTACCATGTGGTTATTTCATATAGCTTGGTTTACCATGTGGTTATTTCATATCGGTTGGTTTACCATGTGGTTATTTCATATCGGTTGGTTTACCATGTGGTTATTTCATATCGGTTGGTTTACCATGTGGTTATTTCATATAGCTTGGTTTACCATGTGGCTATTTCATATCGGTTGGTTTGCCATGTGGTTATTTCATATCGGTTGGTTTACCATGTGGTTATTTCATATCGGTTGGTTTACCATGTGGTTATTTCATATATGTGGCTTGGTTTACCATGTGGCTATTTCATATCGGTTGGTTTGCCATGTGGTTATTTCATATCGGTTGGTTTACCATGTGGTTATTTCATATCGGTTGGTTTACCATGTGGTTATTTCATATAGCTTGGTTTACCATGTGGCTATTTCATATTGGTTGGTTTACCATGTGGTCATTTCATATCGGTTGGTTTACCATGTGGTTATTTCATATAGCTTGGTTTACCATGTGGTTATTTCATATAGCTTGGTTTGCCATGTGGTTATTTCATATCGGTTGGTTTACCATGTGGTTATTTCATATCGGTTGGTTTGCCATGTGGTTATTTCATATCGGTTGGTTTACCATGTGGTTATTTCATATCGGTTGGTTTACCATGTGGTTATTTCATATCGGTTGGTTTACCATGTGGTTATTTCATATCGGTTGGATGCCATGTGGTTATTTCATATCGGTTGGTTTACCATGTGGTTGTTTCATATCGGTTGGTTTACCATGTGGTTATTTCATATTGGTTGGTTTACCATGTGGTTATTTCATATCGGTTGGTTTGCCATGTGGTTATTTCATATCGGTTGGTTTACCATGTGGTTATTTCATATAGCTTGGTTTACCATGTGGTTATTTCATATTGGTTGGTTTACCATGTGGTTATTTCATATTACCATGTGGGTTGGTTTGCCATGTGGTTATTTCATATCGGTTGGTTTGCCATGTGGTTATTTCATATCGGTTGGTTTGCCATGTGGTTATTTCATATCGGTTGGTTTACCATGTGGTTATTTCATATAGCTTGGTTTACCATGTGGTTATTTCATATCGGTTGGTTTACCATGTGGTTGGTTTTTCATATCGGTTGGTTTACCATGGTTATTTCATATCGGTTGGTTTGCCATGTGGTTATTTCATATCGGTTGGTTTGCCATGTGGTTATTTCATATAGCTTGGTTTACCATGTGGTTATTTCATATTGGTTGGTTTACCATGTGGTTATTTCATATCGGTTGGTTTGCCATGTGGTTATTTCATATCGGTTGGTTTGCCATGTGGTTATTTCATATCGGTTGGTTTGCCATGTGGTTATTTCATATCGGTTGGTTTACCATGTGGTTATTTCATATAGCTTGGTTTACCATGTGGTTATTTCATATCGGTTGGTTTACCATGTGGTTATTTCATATCGGTTGGTTTACCATGTGGTTATTTCATATCGGTTGGTTTGCCATGTGGTTATTTCATATTGGTTGGTTTGCCATGTGGTTATTTCATATCGGTTGGTTTACCATGTGGTTATTTCATATAGCTTGGTTTACCATGTGGTAATTTCATATCGGTTGGTTTACCATGTGGTTATTTCATATAGCTTGGTTTACCATGTGGTTATTTCATATCGGTTGGTTTGCCATGTGGTTATTTCATATCGGTTGGTTTACCATGTGGTTATTTCATATAGCTTGGTTTACCATGTGGTTATTTCATATCGGTTGGTTTACCATGTGGTTATTTCATATCGGTTGGTTTGCCATGTGGTTATTTCATATTGGTTGGTTTGCCATGTGGTTATTTCATATCGGTTGGTTTACCATGTGGTTATTTCATATAGCTTGGTTTACCATGTGGTAATTTCATATCGGTTGGTTTACCATGTGGTTATTTCATATAGCTTGGTTTACCATGTGGTTATTTCATATCGGTTGGTTTGCCATGTGGTTATTTCATATTGGTTGGTTTGCCATGTGGTTATTTCATATCGGTTGGTTTACCATGTGGTTATTTCATATCGGTTGGTTTACCATGTGGTTATTTCATATCGGTTGGTTTGCCATGTGGTTATTTCATATAGCTTGGTTTACCATGTGGTTATTTCATATTGGTTGGTTTACCATGTGGTTATTTCATATCGGTTGGTTTGCCATGTGGTTATTTCATATTGGTTGGTTTACCATGTGGTTATTTCATATCGGTTGGTTTGCCATGTGGTTATTTCATATCGGTTGGTTTGCCATGTGGTTATTTCATATCGGTTGGTTTACCATGTGGTTATTTCATATAGGTTGGTTTACCATGTGGTTATTTCATATAGCTTGGTTTACCATGTGGTTATTTCATATTGGTTGGTTTACCATGTGGTCATTTCATATCGGTTGGTTTACCATGTGGTTATTTCATATCGGTTGGTTTGCCATGTGGCTATTTCATATCGGTTGGTTTGCCATGTAGTTATTTCATATCGGTTGGTTTACCATGTGGTTATTTCATATTGGTTGGTTTACCATGTGGTTATTTCATATTGGTTGGTTTACCATGTGGTTATTTCATAGTATACTATCGTTCCACATACTTTTGTGTAAATAAACAGTTGTGGGGATGTTTCTGGACGCGCTGACGTCTCTTCCCGAGAGCCTCCTTGCTGCTGATGAAGAGTTACCATGGTAACCCACTGCCACCCCCCCGCTCTAGTGGCATCACCAGGTAACACTTAGATGACATAATAGTGGTGAAGAACTAGACCAAAAGTCGTTTAAATGTGTAGAAATAAATGTAAATTTGAGCATTAATGACGTTACAGAGCTCACCTGTGAGCGGTGTCCTTACTACCGCATTGCATTGTGGGATACTTTTGCCAGCGTAGTGTCCTGTATTGCATACTGTAATATTTTACCGCAAAAACTACACAATTTATGGACTATTGGTTTTATACTAAGGTTTTGGACTCTCATACTGTTTTAGCTTCTAAATAGCATGTGAGTGGGGAATTTCTGACAAAGCCACATTTATTTACCAAAAACATGCTAATATCATGATATATATATATATATATCGCTTTTGAGATTATTAATGACCGTTGTCGGGATGGAAGATTTTGGCCGAACCGCCCAGTCCTAGCTTAAAATCTCCGTGATGGCCGCAACGTCGACATCTGGGAAAAACTCTGATTGGCTCAGGGGTGTCACACTAACTTCCACTAAGAGCCACACTGAACAATGAGAATCACATAAAGGGCCAGACATAAATAGATTACTGACATGCTGGTTACATCTTTTGGACTGTATTTTGTCTCATGTAGTCTTCTCAGCCCTAAAAACAGTTCCTTAGCCATCGTAGAGTTTAGCAAATAAAGCAAAACAATGTTTACATTTTTAAAAGCAGGCTACCAGACACAGCCGGCTCAAAATCCTGTTTCACAGCCTGAACCTGCAAACATTTTTGAGTCTCAAATCGGCGAATTCTGCTTTCAGTGCCAAACTGCAGTTTTCATCATCATCATCATCATCATCACTTTATTTATAAAGCGCTTTCACATCAGCAGTAGCTGAACAAAGTGCTGTACATGAAGGCAGCAAACATAAACCAAAATAAAAATAACAGTCACAAAATCATCAAATCTGCCCAATAACACTATATAAAAACAGATAGGATCAAGTCTCAGTTTGGGTTGAAAGCCAAAGTGTAGAAGTGAGTTTTAAGAAGAGTTTTAAAAATCGGTATTGAGGAAGCCTGACGAATGGTCAAAGGTAGGGCATCCCATAACTTAGGAGCACAAACAGAAAGGGCCCTGTCCCCTCTAAGCTTCCGCTTGGATCCGGGGGCCCCTGTCCCCTCTAAGCTTCCGCTTGGATCCGGGGGCCCCTGTCCCCTCTAAGCTTCCGCTTGGATCCGGGGCCCCTGTCCCCTAAGCTTCGCTTGGATCCGGGGCCCCTGTCCCCTCTAAGCTTCCGCTTGGATCCGGGGGCCCTTGTCCCCTCTAAGCTTCCGCTTGGATCCGGGGGCCCCTGTCCCCTCTAAGCTTCCGCTTGGATCCGGGGCCCCTGTCCCCTCTAAGCTTCCGCTTGGATCCGGGGGCCCCTGTCCCCTCTAAGCTTCCGCTTGGATCCGGGGGCCCCTGTCCCCTCTAAGCTTCCGCTTGGATCCGGGGGCCCCTGTCCCCTCTAAGCTTCCGCTTGGATCTGGACCAGGACCAACTGGTCAGCCGACCGGAGCGACCGGGAGGGAGTGTAGCGGTTGAGCTGCTGAGTTAAATAAGACGGAGCAAGACCGTTTTAAAGCTTTAAAGGTAAACAAGAGGATTTTAAAATGGACTCTAAAGTGCACAGGCAGCCAGTGAAGTGAAGCCAGGACGGGAGTGATGGGTTCTCTCTTCCGGGTCCCGGTCAAAACCCGTGCAGCAGCATTCTGGACTAGCTGTAGACGTGCGAGTAGGGATTTACTGAGTCCAAAATAAAGGGAGTTACAGTAATCCAGCCGTAAAGAAATGAAGGCATGGATTAGGGTTTCTAACTGCTGCCTGGAAAGGAAAGGTTTCACCTTTACCAGCTTCCTGAGATGAAAAAAACTTAATTTAACTGTGGCATTGATTTGGCCGTCCAGTTTAAACAACAGTTTGCGATTCATTGTGAACCCTTAGTTGATAAGCGGGCCGGATTTGGCCCCCTGCACCTCAAGTTTGACACACGTTGGCTACTGGATGCGGTTTCTGGTCAGTAACTGATCCGTGTTTACTGACAGCGAGAGCAGCTCTGATGTATGTTTGTGTGAAGGGGGTTACTTAACTGGTATGTTGCTATGGACACCACTCGACCTCTGACCCCCACCCAGACTGGGTGTCAAGATGGGCCCGATGATGCTGCGTTTCACACAACTCCGGTGTCACAGTCATGTGCAGGGAGGGAGGAGGGCCGTACTGGGCATGTGCAGAAGTGTTTCTGGGATCAGTGATCAGGGACACGTCGCTTTGTTATGTTACCACTGAGCTTTGCGTTTTAAGTTGAATTGATTGCTTCTGCAGCTGGTGACATATTTGGACATATTCCAAATTTATTTGCCGAGTTTTCTGGACAACCATCATGTTTTTTTTTTCCAGTTTGAAAATCAGAAATAAAAATATTCAATACTCATCCAGTCAGGTGCAAAACAATATACAAAGACTAGACGGTACAGCCTGACACATGCACAATAATAAAAAAAAAAAATTGCCTTTTGCATTTTTGTTTTGCTTTCCCTCCATTGTACCGAAATCTTGGACCGTGATGTCTGAACCTTCTATGTACCGTTCCACCCCTAGTTGTCATCTGTTAAATTAATCCCCAACTATTTTAATAATTGATTTATCAGTGATCTTTTTTCATGAAGAAAAGAGTCAAATTTCCCTGATGTCCTCTTGTTCAATGCGACTATGTTCCAGTTTCTTCTCTCCTCTGTGACAGTAAGCTGAATTTCTTTGAGTTGTGGCCAAAACGAGACGTTTGAGGACGTCAGCTCGGGCTTTTGGGGAACACTGATCCACATTTTAGAGACCAAACAGCTGATCCATTCATCCAGAAAATAATCAACAGATTAATCAACAATGAAAGTAAGTGTTAGTTGCTGCCCTAGTCAGATAAGGTGGGTGGGTGGGTGCGTGCATGCATGCATTTGAAGTGTGAGTGTAGTACTCTAACTGTGTGATTTACTTCCAGCTCTCTGACACTGTTACCAGATCCTCTATGACACCTTCAGGACCTGGAAGACACACACACACACACACACACACACACACACACACTCACGCTCACACGCTCACGCTCACGCTCACGCACACACACACACACACACACACACACACACACACACACGTGTCAGCTTACACTCCGGAGTATTGAGAAGTCTAAGTGAAGAATGTGCCGGTGTCAGTTAGTGGTCAAAGGATGAGTGAACTTCATAACCAGGATCCTAAAAATCATTTCATAACTTCTGTTCTCATCAGAATAAATGAAAACATACACATGATACGTGTTGCCTATAGATTTCATTGAGGTATTATAGGTATCATATGTAACTAAAGTACATCAGCACATGTGAATATCAGATGTGCTCCCTCTGTTTCTGTTTTTAAATCTAGGCTAAAGACACATTTGTACTCCCTGGCCAATATCTCAACCGGTTATCCTTTCTATAGTCTGTATTTTTAATTGTTGCTATTTGTTGTTGTTGGGATTATCTATTTGTGCTTTCTTTCTACTTTTGATTTCTACATTTCAGTGTTCTTTTAATACAGCACCTTAGTGTTTTTTTTTAAAGCACTTAAATGTATTCTAGGACTAAACTTGACCTACTTTCTCACAATAATGTTCAGTGTAGTACAAAATAAATACATGCACAAATAGGCGTAAATATTCCTGACTCATTCCTGTTCTTAGTATATGTAAATAATGAGGATTTGCCACGTTAGAGTTTATTCAGAAACTGTCTCCATTACATAGTTTATCCACCAGAGAGCGCTGAGGCCGTAGTATAACGGCTTTCAAAAGTCCTGCAGTGGTTAGTTGCAGCTGTGTTGAGTAGGGGCGGGACTCTCTGGGCACGGCACGGCACGGCTCGGCTCGATTCTAAACCGATTATTGGTGCATCTTGATGCACCAGTTTTTAATGTACATTTCCATGCGTGATTTAAAGACATAGACATATAAATCTGTAGGGTTGTAATCAACCAAAGAAAATCTTGGTCGACTGAAGTCCTGAAATATCGACTAAAAATCAACTTTGGTGGTGGGGGGGGACAAGTCCTGCAGTACTTGTCCTTGTAGGCTATTTGCAGTATATTAATCGTTTTGGACCTAATTATTTTGCAGTGAAATGACTCGTCTGTCTGTTCTGACAGCGCTGCATCGGCGCTCTGTGCACGTCCTCGGCTTCGCGGCTGAGACACGACTAAACTATTAATTTAAAGCTTTTACTCTTAAACACAAAAGGCACGTCCACTTTAATATATACTGTATATTTTAACATATCTGTGGTCACGCTCAGTGCCGCGCTGTGTTGTATAGTCCATGCGTGATGGTGTGGCGTGCTGGCGCTGGTTATTAACAAGTTCTTCAAACCTCAGCCCTCCACAACAGCAATGGGCCTCGTATCCTGAGACATAAAGTCCACAATTCCTTCCGTGGTATTATTTTAGCGTTTGGATGATAGAGGCTTAACATCCAGCGTGGTCTGGGGGGGTCTGGGGGGTCTGGGGAACGCTACCGCTGTTGCGGGTGGGTGCACCGGTAGTTATAAAAGGATTATTAGACTATGAAATATGCCGACTCTGATATGTTCATACAGCCTACTCCAAACAGACAGGGCAACCTAACGCAGACAGGTTAGCTTACCGTTTTTAGGTGAGACGCCATGTTTGTAGTCCAGCTGCGATATGCAAACTGTTGCTTGCAAACTTTGCATTTGACTTTTTTCCGTTATGTATTTTTGTAAAATGCTGCCACACTGCCGATGTCTTGGACATGGTAGAGGAGGACTGACTGGAAACTAAACACTCACAGTTACATAAATATTCAGCAAACCAATCAGACGAAGGCTTTCTAGTTCTTTCTTCAGTCTGTCTCCGGTGGGTCGGGCTAATCCAAAACAGGTGAAAACAAGGGGGGTGTTCTGAAGACAGCCTGTTACCTGTGAAACAGGGGTGCTCTGTAAACACCCCCATTAGCAGTTAGTGCTTTCCACCCATAGACCGTAACGGTCCATGCTTCCAC
>CM049378.1:31713758-31736258 GCA_026937815.1 Etheostoma perlongum | reverse complement strand
CGTGACGGAGAGAGTTCAGGGTCCAAGGCTTGCCACCGGGACCCCCACGTTCTTCTTCTTCTTTCTTCTTCTGTCTTTAGCCAACATGAGGAAGCCGTTTCCTACAAACTCTTCATGATCATCTCAAACGTTCACAGCTGATCCGGGTCTGTGTCACTGCCGCCGATATTGTAGAGTTTGAGCCGCGAGGAGCTTGGTGTCGGTTGGTGTTGGTGAAAGCGGGATGGCGGGCTGGACGCCGGGAACGAGGAAGCTCCTGGAGATTGTGGGATTTTTCTGCCTGTGGATCACAGCTCAGGCTCAGATGAAGATCCCACCGGAGACGTAAGTGTTCTTCACTTCTTCTACTGCGTCTCAGCTCCCTGCAGGAGAACAATTACCACATTCAACAAGCTTGTTCCTCCTTTTTCACCCTGAAGTACTTTAAGTTTGGAAGGGTTTTTATCAAGGTTGCAGCTCTCCGTCTAATAGAAATTTTCTAGATACCTTGCGCATTGTGTAATTTGAAAATTTTGGATCTGCAGAATATTATCTGATATTATCGGCCGATATTAGGCATTTCCTGAACTATCGGTATCCGCATTTTTAATGGCCAATTAAATTAATATTTAAAAAATAAAAACGGACTGTCAATCTTCTTATGACTAAACTAGACTAAACTGACCTCAACATATGGGCGCCCGCTCTACCAACTGAGCTATCCGGGCGGCCAAAGATCGGTTTCGATGAGGAAGAATCAGTAAGTTGAAACCAGCATCAACATTGATCCAATTCAACATTTTATATACAGCTCACAGATCCTTCAAAGGTTATTTTACCCTAACTCCTCATGCATCAGATGGTCCATAACACACCTTGACAAGAACTAGAAGGTGGCTCCAGACATTGGCTTCTCTGTGGTCCGGTTTGTTAACAGGAGTAGTCTGTATCCTTGACGTCCAACTGCCAGGATCGCTCCGTCGCCACCAGAAAATCCGCCGGATTTCACTCATTTAGGCCGCATGTCCGTTACCTTCTGCTTTCTTTGTGTTGGCATTTTAAACTCGGGTGGATTTATGGGCAGGAGCTTCAGACTGGGGGGCGGGGGGGGAAGGGGGACTGAGTACCCAGGGCCCTCATGTGAGGAGGGCCCAAAAAGATGCTAGAATGAATAGCAGGGCCCAGCGAGACTAACAGTAGAGTAGTGCTTCCAAATATTGATTCTGATACCTGATCTAGTATATCGGCTGATATGAGTACTGATCCGATACCAGTAGTGTCATATATTTATATTTTATATATATATATATTTATTTTGTTTTAACAGCTGTGTACTACTATCCCTGTATGGATGTGATATGATTTCTATCTTTGGTGTCGGCGTGGCTCAGGTTAAACACGCCACAGAACCTCTTTAAATCTTTCATTTTCAGTTTGACAATGAGTCATAATTGTAAAAAGAACAAATGTAATTACTAAAGACGACTTTAGTAATTAAATTATCTTCTGGGATAAATTACGTGGTATCAGATCGGTGCATGAACTTACCGATGCCAGTCTTTCAGGCAGTATCGGAGGCTTTTCGGAGAATGGTTAACAGTCACACTAATGCGTCCCTGGTAGTCGTACTGGGCAGCTCCCAGTGTGGATGTTGGTTGAAAGCTTATAGAAAACAGTCTATATTATACTCATTGGGCTTGTTCCAGATGAAGTAAGCTCCCAGAGTGCACTTTGTTTTCATGACGGTCCTGAGGGAGTAATGTTTTCCCTCAGGACTCGCTGACTCTGCTCCGCTCCGTTTCTGTCCACTGATATATTTCATGGTTCACCTGAAATGTTTCGGAAACCACTATCGGCACACAGCACATCTTCTTTGTAGCGTTCTTCTTGTTCCACATATATAGAGAGAAACCTGTAGGGGGGCTCTATAGAGAAACCTGTAGGAGAGAAACCTGTAGGGGGGCTCTGTAGAGAAACCTGTAGGGGGGCTGTATAGAGAAATCTGTAGGAGAGAAACCTGTAGGGGGGCTGTATAGAGAAACCTGTAGGAGAGAAACCTGTAGGGGGGCTGTATAGAGAAACCTGTAGGAGAGAAACCTGTAGGAGAGAAACCTGTAGGGGGGCTCTGTAGAGAAACCTGTAGAAGAGAAACCTGTAGGGGGGCTCTATAGAGAAACCTGTAGGAGAGAAACCTGTAGGGGAGCTCTATAGAGAAACATGTAGGGGGGCTGTATAGAGAAACCTGTAGGAGAGAAACCTGTAGGGGGGCTCTGTAGAGAAACCTGTAGGGGATCTCTATAGAGAAACCTGTTAGGGGAGCTCTATAGAGAAACATGTAGGGGGGGCTGTAGAGAAACCTGTAGGGGGGGCTCTATAGAGAAACCTGTAGGGGGGGCTCTGTATAGAGAAACCTGTAGGGGGCTGTATAGAGAAACCTGTAGGGGGGGTATAGAGAAACCTGGGGGGGGCTGTATAGATAAACTGTAGGGGGCTCTATAGAGAAACCTGGGGGGGCTGTATAGATAAACCTGTAGGGGGGCTCTATAGAGAAACCTGTAGGGGGGCTGTATAGATAAACCTGCAGGGGGGCTCTATAGAGAAACCTGTAGGGGGGCTCTATAGAGAAACCTGCAGGGGGCTCTATAGAGAAACCTGTAGGGGGGCTCTATAGAGAAACCTGTAGGGGGCTCTATAGAGAAACCTGCAGGGGGCTCTATAGAGAAACCTGCAGGGGGGCTCTATAGAGAAACCTGTAGGGGGGCTCTATAGAGAAACCTGTAGGGGGGCTCTGTAGAGAAACCTGTAGGGGGGCTCTGTAGAGAAACCTGTAGGGGGGCTCTATAGAGAAACCTGTAGGGGGCTCTATAGAGAAACCTGTAGGGGGGCTCTGTAGAGAAACCAACCCTTTAAGCTCTCTGACCAGTATGACCCAACACATCTTCTTTGTGGCGTTCGTGTTGTTTCCACATTCCACACCAAAGTCGTAAGAACAACTTTGCATCAAGGAGCACTTGAATGCACCATTGGCCCCCCTAAAAAAAAAAAAAACGACAAAGTAGCTGCGTAACAAGTTTAAAAATCAAACTGAAAGGATGCTCCATGAGATTGTTTCTCACAATGCTGTTCGCTTGTGACTTCCTGGCTTTCTGTTCGTCATTTCAGACACAGATTTGTAGTTCCAGGAGTTTCTGTATTACATCACGCAGTGATGTTTGACCTTCCTCCTTTTGGCTGCAACTTCCAAAAATAATGCCGATGCCCCGAGTTGTGTGTCTTTGTGTCCAGGTTACAATCAGCAGATTTGGCTTCAATCTGTCGGACAGATCGGCCTCAGCACCGAGGATCAGCTGATTAGATTTTAGAGGTGATCTTGATGGAGGATCTAATTTTTGTCTGCATTTTTAGTTGAAATTAGTGACGGAGGGAAAGACCCTGCAGGATCAGGAGCTGAGAGTCATTAGGGACCCTTATCAGCGGGATGCATGTTGCTTTGTAACAAAAGTCCAGGACTCATAACCGAATGAAGATATCTGCATGGGTGAAATGAACAGATTATTATTTTATTTTTTAAAGACTGTTTTTTTTTTTTTTTTTACCTTTATTTTTGACAGGACAGTTAGGTGAGAAAGGGGAGAGAGAGGGAGATGGGGGGGACATGCAGGAAATAGTCACAGGTTGGATTCAAACCCTTGACCTTAGCGTTAAAGCATAAACCTCTCAGTACATGTGCGCCCGCTCTACCACTGAACCAACCCGGCCACAAATGACCAGATCATTGAAGTGTTCGGTGTGGTGGGAGTCACATCCAGCACACACTGATGTGTGGCTCGGACGGTATCTAGAGATAAAAAGTAAATGTAGAGAGTCGAAGGATTTGTTGATCCTTCCGAGTAATTAGCGGTTCGAGAGGCCGTCCTGCTGAAACTGAGACTACGTTTAAACGGACATTTCAACCTCTCTGGTTTCAAAAATAACGTGCACAGCTGTTGGTTTTCAGAAAAGTGTTCGGTTACACGTACTGTACACGTGCATATATGACTTTAATGCCGTCAAGAGCACGTCGAACCTGTTTCACTTTGTAATATTTTTATTTTTAATCTTCTGCGTGTGTGTGTAGTGTCTGCGCGCTGTGTATGAGTATACATAAATAAGGAAACGCTGTGTTATTGACTTGAGACCAGGTTTTTGTTGGTTAATGGCATGATTACTTCCCGCTGCCTCAAGATAGCAACACGCCCAGAATGCACCTGAACACACCTCCCTGTAACACCAGCACGCCCAGAATGCACCTGAACACACCTCCCTGTAAGACCAGCACGCCCAGAATGCACCTGAACACACCTCCCTGTAACACCAGCACGCCCAGAATGCACCTGAACACACCTCCCTGTAAGACCAGCACGCCCAGAATGCACCTGAACACACCTCCCTGTAAGACCAGCACGCCCAGAATGCACCTGAACACACCTCCCTGTAAGACCAGCACGCCCAGAATGCATCTGAACACACCTCCCTGTAAGACCAGCACGCCCAGAATGCACCTGAACACACCTCCCTGTAAGACCAGCACGCCCAGAATGCACCTGAACACACCTCCCTGTAAGACCAGCACGCCCAGAATGCACCTGAACACACCTCCCTGTAACACCAGCACGCCCAGAATGCACCTGAACACACCTCCCTGTAAGACCAGCACGCCCAGAATGCACCTGAACACACCTCCCTGTAAGACCAGCACGCCCAGAATGCATCTGAACACACCTCCCTGTAACACCAGCACGCCCAGAATGCACCTGAACACACCTCCCTGTAAGACCAGCACGCCCAGAATGCACCTGAACACACCTCCCTGTAAGACCAGCACGCCCAGAATGCACCTGAACACACCTCCCTGTAAGACCAGCACGCCCAGAATGCACCTGAACACACCTCCCTGTAAGACCAGCACGCCCAGAATGCACCTGAACACACCTCCCTGTAAGACCCATCTGAACACACCTCCCTGTAAGACCAGCACGCCCAGAATGCACCTGAACACACCCCTGACCAACACACCTCCCTGTAAGACCAGCACACCCAGAATGCACCTGAACACACCTCCCCGTAAGACCTGTCCAGCGCCCACTTCTGTCTCTCTTTCTCTCTCTGTCTGTCTGTCTCTGTGTGTCTGTGTCTGTCTGTCTCTCTCTCTGTCTGTCTGTCTGTCTCTCTCTCTCTCTCTCTCTCTCTTTTTTGTCTGTCTTTCTGTTTTTTTGTCTGTCTGTCTCTGTGTATGAATGTGTGTGTGTGTGTGTGCTAAGCAGACACCTGCAGCTCTCTGCTGTGACCCAGATGAAGAACAGATTATCTAAATCTCTTTTCATCACCGTCATATTTAACAGCCTTTTTCTGCCATGACCCAATGCTGCAGAGGGTCACCAAGGCAACCAACCGCCAAACACAAAGCACCACGTCCACCAGAGGACGCTCTACAACGTCCCTGTTAGTGATGGCGTTGCATAGTCTGTCCACCAGAGGACGCTCTACAACGTCCCTGTTAGTGATGGTGTTGCATAGTCTGTCCACCAGAGGACGCTCTACAACGTCCCTGTTAGTGATGGCGTTGCATAGTCTGTCCACCAGAGGACGCTCTATAACGTCCCTGTTAGGGATGGTGTTGCATAGTCTGTCCACCAGAGGTCCCTGTTAGTGATGGCGTTGCATAGTCTGTCCACCTACACGTCCCTGTTAGTGATGGTGTTGCATAGTCTGTCCACCAGAGGACGCTCTACAACGTCCCTGTTAGTGATGGCGTTGCATAGTCTGTCCACCAGAGGACGCTCTACAACGTCCCTGTTAGTGATGGTGTTGCATAGTCTGTCCACCAGAGGACGCTCTACAACGTCCCTGTTGGCAACACTGATTAATGTTTTTGTTAATGTATTTTTGGTCAAAAGTCTTTAAGTTTCATATCTTAAGTTTGTATTTTTATACATTTTATTTATCAGATCTTTAATATATTTTCAAGTTCTGTTCTATATAAATATAGTTAACTACAAATAACTCATGTTAGGGAAATCTGTTCACA
Organism: Etheostoma perlongum; assembly: GCA_026937815.1. Classification (NCBI taxonomy): domain Eukaryota; kingdom Metazoa; phylum Chordata; class Actinopteri; order Perciformes; family Percidae; genus Etheostoma; species Etheostoma perlongum. The sequence goes on along the minus strand of CM049378.1, from coordinate 31,730,212 downwards.
TTTTGTAACACGTTTCTGGGTTAGAGAAACTTGACCAGTTTTCCTATAAAGATGTTCTTTTTAACGACCCAATTGTTATTACCCAAAAATCACGAATAATTCCACACAATGCTCGTTGGAAAGTACAAATCTTCAAAAAAATCAAAAGCTGACATATTCCAGACTGTGATTATCCATCAACATCCATTCCTTTAATTTTAGTCTCAATAATTCCTAATTTCTGCTTTTCTAACTCAAACATTAGGTATAATTTTCTATAAATGAGGTTTATTGACCATAAATTCCAAAAATAACTGTAAAACTAAAGTTAAGTGTTGAAAACGTCAAAGGTTGGTTGTAGTTCTATCCGTTGCTCTGATTGGTTGTAGTTCTATCCGTTGCTCTGATTGGTTGTAGTTCTATCCGTTGCTTTGATTGGTTGTAGTTCTATCCAATTGAGTGCAGAGGCATTTTCTTTCCTGGTTGGGTTAAAACTCGCCCCATAATCCCAGCCCAGTGGAGCAGAATCAGACTCCTATCCTGAGCAAAACATGAGTCTGACCACGTCAGGCTGGTGTCCACCACCACTACAGATAACTGTGATGGACTCTTGTATCTTGCAGTTTTTGACCTTTCGTGTTGTATGTAACTGTTGACTCCTCGTCTGTCTGTGTTTCAGGGTGCAGCAGTGGGCGTCTGAGTTCTCCGTTCAGCTACAAGACTTAGCCACCAAATACTCCGGCTCTCAGCTGCTGCAGAAGGTAACAAACGGCATGGACCATGCTTCTGGTTGTGTTTGTCAACGCAGTACCTGAGAATGGTTCACATGCGCTCGTTCACGGCCGTGTAGACGCATAAAGTATCATTTTAGTTTCATTGAGTGGTTTCCTACATTTCCCAGAATGCCAGTCGAGAACCAATAGATTTGTGAAGTTAACCCTTGTGTTGTCTTTTTGTTAACCATGAAAAAAAAAATCCGCTTTTTCCGACATTTTTGTCACTTTTTCAATGTTGTGGGTGTTTTTTTAAATGTTTTTTTTTAAAGTTATTTGACATTTTTATTGTTGACATTTTCAGCGCTTATTTTGAAGCCCCATTTTTTGTAATAAAAAAACTGAAAACAGGTCAAATTTGACGCGAGGACAACATGAGGATTAAGTAGGGAAGTAAAACATCTTTATAACTTTTGGAGGACACAATATTAGATGAAGCTCTTTGAGACGTCATCAACCATCAGTACCCTGGATATCCAGAGCAAGAGCACAACCTCAGAAGTAGAAGTACACAGTAAGTCATGAGTATAGGGTTGAGATGCGTAGTAAGTGATTTGGGGTCTCTGTAAGTTCATTTGGGGTTACAATGGTTCCTAAGAAGTAGAGCCCGACCGATAAAGGATTTTTTAGGCAGATACCGATGTGGTGGGCTCAATTTCTTTAGTCTGTGGCCCAACAGGTGAATTAGCCCTCCATGCTATTATTAGTCAAGGTGTTGATGTATAAAAGCATCAAACATGCATTTTGGATGACTGCGACGGGAGTATTAGAGCCCGACCGATAAAGGATTTTATTACGAATATTTGGTTATTTAAAAATCTGATATATCGGCCGATATACAGTATATTTAAAAAAAATCCAGAAACGTGTTACAAAACAGATTTCCCTAACATTAGTTATTTATGAGTTCTCACTAAAATAATATAATTTGTTTTCTTGTCACAACAGAACATCAAAATATATTAAAGTTCTGATAATTAAAATGTATAAAAATCAAACTTGAGATATAAAACTTAAAGTCTTTTGAACAAAAACACATTAACAAATAATAATCAGTGTTGCCAACAGGGACATTGTAGAGCGTCCTCTGGTGGACAGACTATCCAACGCCATCACTAACAGGGGACGTTGGACTGATGGACAGACCATCCAACGCCATCACTAACAGGGGACGTTGTAGAGCGTCCTCTGGTGGACAGACTATGTAACACCATCACTAACAGGGACGTTGTAGAGCGTCCTCTGGTGGACAGACTATGTAACACCATCACTAACAGGGACGTTGTAGAGCGTCCTCTGGTGGACAGACTACGCAACACCATCACTAACAGGGACGTTGTAGAGCGTCCTCTGGTGGACAGACTATCCAACGCCATCACTAACAGGGACGTTGTAGAGCGTCCTCTGATGGACAGACCATGCAACGCCATCACTAACAGGGACGTTGTAGAGCGTCCTCTGGTGGACAGACTATGCAACGCCATCACTAACGGGGACGTTGTAGAGCCGCCCTCTGGTGGACAGACTATGCCATCACTAACAGGGACGTTGTAGAGCGTCCTCTGGTGGACAGACTATGCAACGCCATCACTAACAGGGACTTTGTAGAGCGTCCTCTGGTGGACAGACTACGCAACACCATCACTAACAGGGACGTTGTAGAGCGCCCTCTGGTGGACAGACTATCCAACGCCATCACTAACAGGGGAGCCGCCCTCTGATGGACAGACCATGCAACGCCATCACTAACAGGGGTAGAGCGTCCTCTGGTGGACAGACTATGTAACACCATCACTAACGGGACGCGTCCTCTGGTGGACAGACCATGCAACGCCATCACTAACAGGGACGTTGGGCGTCCTCTGGTGGACAGACTATGCAACGCCATCACTAACAGGGACGTTGTAGAGCGTCCTCTGGTGGACAGACTATGCAACGCCATCACTAACAGGGACTTTGTAGAGCGTCCTCTGGTGGACAGACTATGCAACGCCATCACTCATAACATGGTTGTCCGTCCGTTTTTAATTTTTAAATATTCATTTATCAGATTAATTTATTTGTCAATATAAATAATTCTGATGAATGAATATTAAAAATAAATAACTAAATAAATCGGCCATTATAAATGCCAATACCGATAGATGGGGAAATGCCTAATATCGGCCGATGATATCGGTCGGGCTCTACTTAGAAGGCTACAGGCAGAAATACCACAGGCCAAGCAATCGGCCCGTTTCAAACAGGCACGTTTTGAATGTAACAACATAACACAAATGACTCCATTTTCTGGGAGACTTCTGTGTTTCTATGTAACCAAACCTGGAAGATGTCTGTAAAAGAAAAATATAAATTCACAGCGGTAAACTACTTCTGGAACCAGCAGCTGATCCCATTTCACTGCTCCTTTTTCACAACCTTTCAAACCCAGCCTGGGTCTCTCTTAACTTCAGGAAGAGCTGTTGACTCGTTTTATAGAGCAATAACAGCAGAGCGCCTGTCTGTGTCAGTGTGTTTATGTGTTTACCAGGGAACACACACACACACACACACACACACACACACACACACACACATAGGGATCATGGTAATGCCCAGATTGAGGACCAAGCCCTCTTTACCGGCGTCAGGATTTGTGCCCTGTTCTGATTTTAGACATTCATCCATTTATGTGTCAGATTTAGATTCATGCCAGGCGGTCTGCAGTGTGTCTGCTCTCAGAAACACACAACCACCTCCTGTAGTGACAACGACCCACCCAAGCACACACACACTTTCTGCTTCCATGTTGCTGATTTCATGGACACTATACATATATGCACTACACTAGCTGGACATACTATGGACTGACACGTCACAGTGTAGGACCCAGCGTAGTTTACCGGTACGTAGCATGCAGCTAAAGACACAAAGTAACGCAAGTAAGACCGCACGGCCACTGCCAGAGTCAGAGATGAAACAACAGACAAACAACAAAGGGTAAAGCGTGTGAGCTCTGATTGGACTTCATGGTGCATTCAGGTGTCACTTGTAAACTCATGCTGCATTCAGGTGCACCTTGTAATGATGTTGACTTACACATAAAATAATGACCCCAGCGACTTCCACGCAGTAAGGTAATATAAGAACATGATAAAAATAAATATAATGTAGTAAATATAATATTTTCATGTGATGTATTATTGAAGAGAAAAAGAAGAGAGAAAAGAGAATAAAACATCAATATAACAGCTGACTTTAAACAATATTTAAATGCAAATCTACACACACATGCATTCACACAATCACGCTCATTTTGGTTATTTGAGTGACAGATTTTGGATTTTTTTTTATTTTCTGTTGCTCCATCTTGAGATACATTAGCCAGTAAGGGACATACAGGACGTACTGCTCTGCCTTTCACGTTCTCGCTGTCACATGATCAACTCCCAGGTGATGCTAACGCTGCTAACAGGTACCGTCACTTCCCGGCCCCGGCAGGTTTGAAGAAGGAAACATGGAGGACCTTGAGACACGTATTCAAAATCCAAGTTTCACCAACAGGAGTCAACGTCAATGTCAATTTTATTTCTATAGCACATTTAAAAACAACAACAGTTGACCAAACTGCTGAACAGGGTCGATGTCAAATACATATATAACAAGTGTAAAGAATTATTAGAACCAAAGTACATCACTGGGAGACAAACAACAACAGTTTAAAAACATCAAATCCAGGTTAACGAGGGTTAAAAGCTACAGCAAACAGGTGCGTCTTAAGCAGCGATTTAAACGTTTGTAGGGTCTGTGCAGCTCTGACATGCATGAGGAGGTTGTTCCATAGTGAGGGGGCGCCCACTGCAAAGGCTCTATCGCCCTTAGTTTTTAGCTTTGATCTCGGGACTTTCAAGAGCAGCTGATTTGTCGACCTCAGCGTTCTGACTGGAGAATGGTGGCATAAGAGATCAGCCAGGTAAGATGGCGCCAAACCATTTAAGGCCTTAAAAACAAGCAATAAAATCTTAAAATCTATCCTGTAACGGACAGGTAGCCAGTGGAGGGAGGAGTGGAGTCTTCTTCTTCTTCGCCCAGAAGTAGAAACAGGACATTAAAAAGAGCAAGAGACCGGCTTTTTGAAGCGTGAAGGCTACCGTAGCTGTGATGCGTACTATGAACTGCGTGGCGAGAGATAGTTGATTGTGATATATGATCTCAACGCTAGATGGGAGACATTCCTACACATTGGATCTTTAACACCATACGAATACTACCATAAAGAGCTGAGTAAGGACAAGTACTACAACACAATTTGTATTGTTTTTGGGTCAACTGAATTCCTTTTAAAGTCTCACCCAAAGTCCAGTTGTTAATGGATGCGCTTTAGAGACAGAAGATCCACTGAGGTAAAACCAAATGTTGGTTTCCGCATGTATTTGTGTAAGTGAGTGTGTTGCTTTGGACTCATTGGACATGGCGAATGACTTAATGGAGTGATTCAGAGTGTAAATAACCAGACTGGGCTGTCCCTCCTTGCTCTCAGCCGGCTGATCCACCTCGAGTTTCTTGATCTAAAGAAAGTGACCCGATTACCTCAAAGCGCCTCGCTGTGAAAACAAATAACACTCATCTCCACAGCTGATTTAATCTGAGAGTGAGTCGCTCAATCCAAGTGATTTAATAAAAACAAACCAATCTGCCGACAGGGTTGGATCACTTTCACCGTTTCACCAGTTTCAATTGCTGTCTGGAAATAAAGCAGATCAAAATCAGATCCCCGACTGGAGCCAAAAAAGATTCACAGAATAACTTAATTCATGCTTTAGACAAGAGATAATTGAACTTGTTTGCAAATCATCTCATTAACCATTCGTACATACAAGTAAAGCACTGTACATTTAAATGGTTTCAACATATTTTTTGCTTCCCGGGGAAAACAAAAGACTTTCACCCAGGAAACCCGTGTCTGTGTCCCAGGTCCCCTACCTGGGGGGTCCCGAGGCGTTCCCAGGCCAGGTTGGAGATATAATCCCTCCACCTAGTCCTGGGTCTTCCCCGAGGCCTCCTCCCAACTGGACGACCCACCACCTAGTCCTGGGTCTTCCCCAAGGCCTCCTCCAAGCTAGACGACCCTCCACCTAGTCCTGGGTCTTCCCCGAGGCCTCCTCCCAATTGGACGTCCCTCCACCTAGTCCTGGGATTTCCCCGAGGCCTCCTCCCAGCTGGACGACCCACCACCTAGTCCTGGGTCTTCCCCGAGGCCTCCTCCCCACCACCTAGTCCTGGGTCTTCCCCGAGGCCTCCTCCCAACTGGACGACCCACCACCTAGTCCTGGGTCTTCCCCAAGGCCTCCTCCAAGCTAGACGACCCTCCACCTAGTCCTGGGTCTTCCCCGAGGCCTCCTCCCAATTGGACGTCCCTCCACCTAGTCCTGGGTCTTCCCCGAGGCCTCCTCCCCACCACCTAGTCCTGGGTCTTCCCCGAGGCCTCCTCACAGCTGGACGTGCCTGTAACACCTCTCTAGGGACTCATCCTTACCAGATGTCCGAACCACCTCAACTGGCTCCTTTCGAATGATAAACTTGATGTATTTGCTTAAAATGAAAACAAGTGAAACTAATAATAAATGTGCTGTTCTATCCATTTTTTTCCCACATCTCAGTTTACCAGTGCCCACCCACTGAAAAACCCTGGAATTGCCCCTGCATATGGTGTTCTGGGGGGAGAAGATCTGCATCCACATTAACTGAGCTCTTCCTGGGATCCACTAAACGAATACATAAAGAGTTCTGGTTTTGTTGAATCCATCAGTTTACAATCTGTCTTTGTTTCCTCTCAGAAACTGAAGGATGTCGAGTCCGTCGTTAAGATCGAGGAGGCGGTCGGAAATGACCTGGTGAAGGATTTTTCGGATGAAATCGAGCGAATGTTGGGAAGCAAGATGAAGTCGGTGAAGGTGAGGACAAAGAGGCTCCTTACACCTAAATGTTTCATGCATGATGAAGTGCTGCAAAGATCAGTGTAGTATATCAGCTGCTGATATTAAATCCTTCAAAGTGTTTCAAGGCCGCCAAGAGTCAAAGCAGCAGAGTCTGAAAACATCCTGACATTTAATGATTCTCCTTTTGGTGGTTTGAAGGGTAATTTTCTTTTCAACCTTATACCCCTCAAGCATTTGTTTCTAATAGACATCTTTAAAATGGGTTAACCCGTCTGTGCCGGATGCTTCGCGCCGACACATCACATCTACCGCCGGTTACTGCGCTGCAACTCTGAACCTCCTGCCGGCCGCTGCGTGGCGCAGCATTTTGTATTCGTCGGTGTTTTCATGACGCGTGCAGCAGAGAACGCACTGTCATTGGTTCAAATGCACATGAGGGCGGGTCTTGTTGGCCATTTAAAGCCATGTGACCCCCAAAATGTACTGTGGTTTGCTGAAAATCATGTCAATCAACCAGACATACATGTGCGTTTGTTTATGAATTTTTGAGAGACGAGCGAGACGACGGCTCCGACGGAGGAGGACGTGGACAGCGAGGGCGGGGACATTGAGGTGGAAGATAGTGAGGAGTTTGGGAGGGAGGATGTGGTAGATGATGATGATGATGATGATGATGATGATGATGATGATGATGATGATGATGATGATGATGATGATGATGAAGCACTGGATGATCTTTTGCGCCACGCAGCGGCCGGCAGGAGGTTCAGAGTTGCAACGCAGTAACCGGCGGTAGATGTAATGTGTCGGCGCAAAGCATCCGGCACAGACGGGTTAATTGGGCGGAGAAATGTTGGTGTCAGTGTTGCCAAAGGTCTCTGTTGGGCGGCCATTGGGGCTGCAACACAACCTCGCAGATTCCTAACCAAAATGGGTAACCTCTGATTTCCATCAACTGGGAACGGCTGCGGATCCGCTCCGCTGCATGTCGCCTCCGTGTGCCGCCGTCCTTCAACACCCACCAGGTCCGGATTGGTTGCAGCCTGGCTGCAGCCATGACTGACCGCTGTAGTCACGAGGACCCACGAGATCTCGTGAATTCACATATGATTGCGCGAGGGTGAAAACGCCAGAGCAGGGGGAATGAGAGGGGGAACACCAGAGCAGGGGGAATGAGAGGGTGAAACACCAGAGCAGGGGGAATGAGAGGGTGAAACACCAGAGCAGGGGGAATGAGAGGGGGAAACACCAGAGCAGGGGGAATGAGAGGGGGAAACACCCGTGCAGGGGGAATGAGAGGGGGAAACACCAGAGCAGGGGGAATGAGAGGGGGAACACCAGAGCAGGGGGAATGAGAGGGGGAACACCAGAGCAGGGGGAATGAGAGGTGGGAAACGCCAGAGCAGGGAGAATGAGTACTTGCAGGGGGAATTGTACTTGCTCACAGTGGAGTTTAGGCACCGATACCGCTTTTTAAAAAAACATTTCAGCACCGGTTTGGAAAAAAAAAAAGAAGTTTACCCAACCCCGGTGATGAGTTAAGTGGACTAATCTCTGGCATTTGAATTAAATCTCTCTTTGTTGTGCCTGCCAGCGCCAATGAAACAATCTGAGAGGGTCTTAAGGGTTTAACTGCTTAGGCTGCTCACAGCTTTCTGTCTTATGTAACTCGTGGTGGTGATGATGATGATGATGATGATGATGATGATGATTATGATGAATTACAGGGTAACCGGGCGATATATTAAAAGTATATAAAAAGTCTTCCATTTAATGTTTTTAAAATAAGACCTTAAAACTCTTAAATTTCATTCACAAAGGTCTTATATTGTTTCTTGTCTGGCCTATTATATTACATTATTTTATATATATATTATCTAGCCAAGGTGGGACTAATTGTAACACCTTAATAAACAAGTTTTTTTTTTATCATCCTAGTTATTCTGTATTTTTTTAGTTTCATAGTATTAGAACTCTTCATGCGACAAATATTTTTTTTTTTTATGTTATTAGACTTCAAACACACCTAACAAAGCTATTGTGAATTAAATATTATTGTGGAATATTATAATAAATTGTTCTATTAAATTACGGTGAAGTTATCTGGTAAATACTCGGGCCTAAAACTCACACAGATTTCCCAATGAATGGCGTTAAATCTCATCCTAGGTGGTATTAAAAAGGTCTTAAAAAGTCTTTTTAACCAGAAGAATCCTAGTGGAAATAGATGTTACTTTGTTTTACGGGGGTCGCAATCCAAAATGGGTTTGGAACCAGCGCATTAAAGGACGTTAACAGGCAGATTATCCTTCACTTGGTGCAGGTTGTTATATCTCACACCACGTTTCTGTTTCCTGTCTCAGAGGCTGGCGGAGTCTGCGGAGGACGCCGACCTGTACCACGATTTCAACGCTTCATTAACGGTTGGTTGTTCAAAGGACACTCCCAGCTGCTCGTGATCATGTTGTACTAGTTATACTAGGGCTGCACGATATAAAGGTAGCGTTGTTGAATATGGCGATAAATAAATAGACATACAGATCTTAAAATGTACTGGGTTCTGCATTCCTACTGCTTTCAGTGTTCTCCTAAAATACAACAAATGAATGTTGAATTAAAAACTAATAAAACTTTGTTTTATTGAACAAATTGAACATTGAATTGAGGCAGCACTAAAAATAGGGGCGCTATGCAGTTCTGGTCATTTCTCTTTTTGCTTGCAGGTTTCTCTATAGAGCCCCCCTACAGGTTTCTCTATAGAGCCCCACTACAGGTTTCTCTATAGAGCCCCCCTACAGGTTTCTCTATAGAGACCCCCCTACAGGTTTCTCTAGAGACGCCCCCCCTACAGGTTTCTCTATAGAGCCCCCCCTACAGGTTTCTCTATAGAGCCCCCCTACAGGTTTCTCTATAGAGCCCCCTACAGGTTTCTCTAGAGACGGCCCCCCTACAGGTTTCTCTATAGAGCTCCCCCTGCAGGTTTCTCTATAGAGCCCCCCCTACAGGTTTCTCTATAGAGGCCCCCCTACAGGTTTCTCTATAGAGCCCCCCTGCAGGTTTCTCTGTAGAGCCCCCCTACAGGTTTCTCTATAGAGCCCCCTACCCCCCTACAGGTTTCTCTATAGAGCCCCCTACAGGTTTTCTCTGTAGAGCCCCCCTACAGGTTTCTCTATAGAGCCCCCCTACAGGTTTCTCTAGAGACGCCCCCCCTACAGGTTTCTCTATAGAGCCCCCTACAGGTTTCTCTGTAGAGCCCCCCTACAGGTTTCTCTATAGAGACCCCCCCTACAGGTTTCTCTATAGAGACCCCCCTACAGGTTTCTCTATAGAGGCCCCCTACAGGTTTCTCTATAGAGACCCCCCTACAGGTTTCTCTATAGAGCCCCCCTACAGGTTTCTCTATAGACCCCCCCTACAGGTTTCTCTATAGAGCCCCCTACAGGTTTCTCTATAGAGCCCACCTACAGGTTTCTCTATAGAGCCCACCTACAGGTTTCTCTATAGAGCCCCCCTACAGGTTTCTCTATAGAGCCCCCTACAGGTTTCTCTGTAGAGCCCCTCAGTGTTGTGAGAAAACACTTGGAATTTCTAACATTAAAGTCTTAAATTCACAGAAAAAGAACTCTGAGATATTCTCTGAGATTAAAGTGGTAAATTTGGAATTGGAGGAAATTACTTATCTGCAATTTTCACACTTTGCGAAGTCATCGAGTGGGCCTGATTGGACCCTTTGGTGGGCCGGTTCTGCCCCACTGGCCGTATGTTTGACACCCTTGGACTTGCACAAAAACATTCCTGAGTGTCTTTTTTTTTTATTATCTTGCAGCCTTTCACCATCTGTTCATTGAGCCATTAGAAAAAGAGCTAAACGGCTGAGTAACCCATCAGCAGTGTAACTGGCCCTAAGTCTCAGCTGGGCTCTAAGCTGAATGCTAACGTTAGCACGCTAACTGGAGTGTGGGTCAGAGCCAATGGCGGGCTAAGGCTGTAAAGCTTAAGCTGACACCTGAAATCAGATTAGATCAGGCTTCAGTGATCCTCAGAGGGAACTGGGTCAACGCTGCAGCAGAGGAGCTCCACACAGACCAAGATAAACGTCTGGTACAAATATACTAAAGCACATGTAGCGCATATTATTATTAATATAATTCACTCAGCGCAAAGCATTCAGCTCAGCAGCTGTGCAGTATACGCTGGTGTGTAGTACATGAACTAGTACATGAAAATAACGAGACACAATGTGAATTAGTCAAAGCTGGATGTTACAGTAAATGGTCAATTGGTGCTAATTAACAACACCACTACCACTTCATGTATTTCACGTGATTAATATTATGAAATGTCCAGCAGTGAAAGAAGTATGCAGATCCTCTACTTTAGTAGAAGTACTAATACCACACTGTAAAAATACAAGTACAAGTAAGTAAAAAGTAAAAAAGTCCTGCATTGAAATTGTTTACTTAAGTAAAAGTCTGTAAGTATCATCAAACCAGCTATCAGGCTAACTGAAATAAAACCGGCCTTTAAAAATAAAAATGTCCTGCTTCTATGGGAATTTAACATAGGGGGGTGTATACTTATGCCCCTGTATTTTAACATAGGGGGGTGTATACTTATGCCCCCTGTATTTTAACATAGGGGGGTGTATACTTATGCCCCCTGTATTTTAACATAGGGGGTGTATACTTATGCCCCTGTATTTTAACATAGTATACTTATGCCCCCTGGGGTGTATACTTATGCCCCTGTATTTTAACATAGGGGGTGTATACTTATGCCCCCTGTATTTTAACATAGGGGGTGTATACTTATGCCCCCTGTATTTTAACATAGGGGGTGTATACTTATGCCCCTGTATTTTAACATAGGGGGTGTATACTTATGCCCCCTGTATTTTAACATAGGGGGTGTATACTTATGCCCCCTGTATTTTAACATAGGGGGTGTATACTTATGCCCCCTGTATTTTAACATAGGGGGGTGTATACTTATGCCCCTGTATTTTAAAATAGGGGGTGTATACTTATGCCCCCTGTATTTTAACATAGGGGGGTGTATACTTATGCCCCCTGGGGTGTATACTTATGCCCCTGTATTTTAACATAGGGGGTGTATACTTAAACCCCCTGTATTTTAACATAGGGGGTGTATACTTATGCCCCTGTATTTTAACATAGGGGGTGTATACTTATGTCCCTGTATTTTAACATAGGGGGTGTATACTTATGCCCCTGTATTTTAACATAGGGGTGTATACTTAGGGGGTGTATACTTATGCCCCCTGTATTTTTTAACATAGGGGGTGTATACTTATGCCCCTGTATTTTAACATAGGGGGTGTATACTTATGCCCCCTGTATTTTAACATAGGGGGTGTATACTTATGCCCCCTGTATTTTAACATAGGGGTGTATACTTATGCCCCCTGTATTTTAACATGGGGGGTGTATACTTATGCCCCCTGTATTTTTAACATGGGGGGGTGTATACTTATGCCCCTGTATTTTAACATAGGGGGTGTATACTTATTAGAGGATGGATACCCCCCTGTATTTTCGGTCACATAATAAGGCATTGAACATTTAGAATTTAAAACAGCTTAAAATAAATGTCAAATATGACCCTAACATCCTGTGTTTTGACAACGAAAGGGTGTATTAAGCTCCATGGCCCCCTGATGGAAGATGTAAAAAGAAGTTGGCCCAGGAGATTTTAAAACATTGAAAACGGGAAAGTCAGCTGTGCATTGATGCGCCATCTGTTGACATTTCCCAATGCCTTACAATTGCTTAATAAAAGCGGGCTTTCCACACAAACAAACGTATGTTTAGTATGAGAAACAAATGCGATTTTAACTGTCGGGCTCGGGTCGGGCTCGACAGAAATATCTTAATGCCTGTCGGGCTCGGTCGGGTTCGGTTACTGCTTTGTCGGACGCGGGCCGGGGCCCGATGTAATACTTATGCCCCCTGTATTTTAACATAGGGGGTGTATACTTGTGCCCCCTGTATTTTAACATAGGGGGTGTATACTTATGCCCCCTGTATTTTAACATAGGGGGGTGTATACTTATGCCCCCTGTATTTTAACATAGGGGGTGTATACTTATGCCCCCTGTATTTTAACATAGGGGGTGTATACTTATGCCCCTGTATTTTAACATAGGGGGTGTATACTTATGCCCCTGTATTTTAACATAGGGGGTGTATACTTATGCCCCTGTATTTTAACATAGGGGGGTATACTTATGCCCCTGTATTTTAAGGAAGAACATTTATTTATTAATGAAACATTATTCATTCACAAAGATAATTGTCGTCCTTAACGGTTGTATTTTTCCTAATTCTTTTAATTAAGGCATTATGATCAATTTCCAACAGAGAGGTGATTGTCTTTAGATGTGTGATGCTATCAGACTTTAGTCTTTTTAAAAGTCTGTTCAGAGTCTTCTAGTGTCTGGTGGACATTAGTCTTCATGCCCTGCCTCCCGTCTCCTATCAGTTTGATTACTACAACTCCATGTTGATCAACACGGTGGACGAGGACGGGAACAGCGTGGAGCTGGGCGGAGACTTCCCCCTGGAGGAGAACGAGCACTTCAACAACATGCCGGTGAACACGCTGCTGAGCAACATCCAGATTCCCACTAATGTCTACAACAAAGGTCAGAGGTCACCCTTTACAGCCCGATCCTGCGAGGCTCTGCTTTGCTCAGTACGTTTGTGTCCTCTGTGCAGATCCCAACATCATCAATGCCATCTACAACTCGGAGGCGTTGAACGACGTCTTCATCAGTAATGCCCTGAAGGATCCGACGCTGACCTGGCAGTTCTTCGGCAGCTCCACCGGCTTCTTTAGGATCTACCCCGGTAAGAGGTGTTTCTTTAACACCCGCCTCATTTAGTTCGGTTGAATCACACTAGAGTTGGTTTTTCCCCCTTGGTGCGGGTTGTTTGGGCAGGTGTCAATGCAGCAAATGTACTCGGATGCGCACCAAAGTGGACTACACAAGCGAGAGCGCCTTTTAAATGTGTAAACTGGGGTAGATCTAAGAATTTTGTATGACTTGCGACTTGCTTGACTTATCCCTCATCTTGTCCTCGGGTCAAATTGACCCGTTGTCCTACATCAATGTTCCCCAAAATAACATGATTGATTCCACCCAACGCTCTTTGCCAAGTACAAATCTCTACTTTCATTAATTTTGGGGTCCATCCATCCATCCATCCATCTATCTATCTATCCATCCATCCATCTTTATCCCCTTATCCGGTATCGGGTCACGGGGGCAGCAGCTCCAGTAGGGGACCCCAAACTTTCCTTTCCCCAAGCCACATCAACCAGCTCCGACTGGGGGATCCCGAGGCGTTCCCAGGCCAGGTTGGAGATATAATCTCTCCACTTAGTCCTGGGTCTTCCCTGAGGCCTCCTCCCAGCTGGACGTCCCTCCACCTAGTCCTGGGTCTTCCCTGAGCCCTCATCCCAGCTGGACGTGCCTCCACCTAGTCCTGGGTCTTCCCCGAGGCCTCCTCCCAGCTGGACGTCCCTCCACCTAGTCCTGGGTCTTCCCGAGGCCTCCTCCCCGTCCCTCCCCAGTCCTGGGCTGGGCCTCCTCCCAGCTGGACATCCCTCCACCTAGTCCTGGGTCTTCCCTGAGGCCTCCTCCCAGTTGGATGTCCCTCCACCTAGTCCTGGGTCTTCCCCAAGCCCTCCTCCCAGCTGGACGTGCCTCCACCTAGTCCTGGGTCTTCCCCGAGGCCTTCCCAGATGGCGTCCCTCCCCAGTCCTGGGCTGGAGGCCTCCTCCCAGCTGGACATACCTGGACCACCTCCCTAGTGACCCCCCCAGGAGGCATCCTTACCAGATCCCGAACCACCTCAACTGGCTCCTTTCGACGTGAAGGAGCAGCGGCTCTACTCCGAGCTCCTCTCGGAGGACTGAGCTTCTCACCCGATCTCTAAGGGAGACCCAGCCCCCCTCCTGAGGAAACCCATTTCGGCCGCTTGTACCCCCTAATTTTGGGGCGTCTTATTCAATTTGATAGCATCTGGAGAAAAAAATGGAAGTGTTTTTGAAATAGTATTGAGTAAAAGTTGACATATTCCAGTCTGTGATTATCATCAACATCCATTCCTTTAATTTTAGTCTCAATAATTCCTAATTTCTGCTTTTCTAACTCAAACATTAGGTATAATTTCCTATAAATGAGGTTTGACCATAAAGTAACTGTAACACTAAAGTGACAAATGTTGAAAAAAAAGGCATCAAAAGTGTTGAAAAAGGCACAAAAATGTGATAAAATGTTAAAAACATTGATAAAAACACAGGTCTTTTTTTTTTTTTTTTAGGGTGGGAAGACAACACAAGGGTTAAAGTAGGGACTCGATTTGATTTGCTTGATTCTTACCACAGTGACTGGAGACTTTTTGCAACGTGCATGTGTGACTGACTCCCACCTCTGGTTGGTGGTGATGCATTTAGGTTTGCTTGGATTTTTCTGTGTGAAAAGGAAACCGAGCCAACAGCAAACAACCACCCTCAGCCCCGAGTTTGTATGCAAATTTAAACTGAAAGTCCATCTGAAGTGAAACTGTCCTGCTGCATTTTACATACTGCATCTGCACACACATCACATCCTGTTTTATCCTTTGAGAGAAACCAAAAGGGTATATTTTATGTTGGGTATATTTTTGGGTGTCGCCTCACATCTTTGCATGAGCCAAAAAGGTTATAGCCCGTCTGCACTGGACTGTGTCTTGTGGCTCGAAGGTGAGTTTATTATAATCGATGACAAACTCACCTTCGAGCCACGAGTTGACGCTGTCTGTAAGAAATCACATCAACGCATGTTTTTTTATCGTAAACTTCGCAATTTTAATGTCGATAAGACTTTTAAGAGGATGTTTTATTGTTGTTTTATTGAATCTATTCTTTCTTTTGCCTTTGTGAGCTGGTTTGGGTCCCTCACGGTTTAAAAACAAGAACAGGCTGCAATATATAGTTAAGGTGTGTGGCAAGATGTCCCACAACCCTCTGACTGACTTAAACTCTGTCTATGAGACCAGGTCCCTCAAGAAGGCCCAGTCAGTCCTGGCCGACCCTAGTCACCCCCTGAACCGACCCTAGCCCCCCCTGAACCGACCCTAGTCACCCCCCCTGAAGTCACCCCCTGAACAACCCGAGCCCCCCTAGACCCTAGTCCCCCTGAACCCCCTGAACCGACCCTAGTCAGCCCCCTGAACAGTCACCCCCTGAAGACCCTACCCCCCTGAACAACCCAGAACCCTAGTCCCCCTGAACAGACCCTAGTCACCCCTGAACAGACCCCTGAGCCCCCTGAACCGACCCTAGCCCCCTAGTCCCCCCTGAACAGCTGCTTCATGTTGTGGCCGTCTGGCAGTAGATTCCGTCTAAAGTCTAAATGCAGGACAAACAGACGTAAAAACTCTGTTGTCCCTGCTGCTGTAGGCTTTCTTAATAAGTCAATGTGAGGTGTGGTCTTCCGTGTAGTATTTATTTATTTTGTTTCTAGATGTACGGCTGTTGTCTTGGATAACCTGTGTGTTACATGCTCCTGCACAACAAATTGCCCCTCGGGGATAATAAAGATTCCTTGACCTTGTTTTAATGAGACACAAAATAAAACTCCATTCATGACCCGTACCCGTACAGCGTGTTGAAAGTGTCGGTTTGGTAGATGTACAGTATCTCTGTGTGTTAACTGTAGGTAATGATACCCTCATCGTCTTGGTGCTGTGAACTGACTCCATGTGTCCGTCTGTCA
>CM049378.1:31706258-31708758 GCA_026937815.1 Etheostoma perlongum | reverse complement strand
CTCAAAACACCAAGTGGATCGCCTGCAACAACAAAGGTTGTGTGTGTGTGTCGTTATAAACTGTGTCTTTGTGTGTGTGTGTGGGTGTGGGTGTGGGTGTGTATGTGTTATTTTGTGAACTGTGTGGGTATGTGTGTCTTTGTAAACTGCATATATGTGTGTGTGTGTGTGTGTGTGTGTGCACTGTGTGTGTATGATTGTGCGTTGTTATAAACTGCGTGTTTTGTATCTTTCTGTGAGTGTAAACTGTGTGTGTGTGTGTGTGTGTGTGTGTGTGTGTGTGTGTGTGTTGCGTGCGTGTGTTTATCCTTATAAACTCTGTGTGGGTGTGTGTGTGTGTGTGTGTGTGTGTGTGCGTGCGTGCGTGTGTTTATCCTTATAAACTCTGTGTGGGTGTGTGTGTGTGTGGGTGTCCTTATAAACTCTCTGTCTCTCTGTGTGTGTGTGTGTGTGTGTTCTCAGGTTACTACACACACATTTCCACGCTGGCCGACGTGCAGGAGAACGTCATGGAGTACCTGCACGTGCTCAGCCGACCAATGGTCATCAACCACGACCATGACATCATCTGGACGGAGGCCTACATGGACTCTGTGGTGAGCTTAACCGGCCAATCAGAGAGCTCAAAACAGCAGCTCATAATTTACACAAAGAGATTCATATTTTAATCATTTGTTGTGTAATATAAAACATTATCTGCATTTTATATCTATCTATCTATATCTATCTCTCTATCTATCTATTTATCTATCTATCTATCTATCTATCTATCTATCTATCTATCTATCTATCTATCTATCTATCTATCTATCTATCTATCTATCTATCTATCTATCTATATCTATCTCTCTCTATTTATCTATCTCTATCTATCTATCTATCTATCTATCTATCTATCTATCTATCTATCTGTATCCTCTGTCTTTTATTTTTTCTCCATCTGTCCTTAATTTATTTTCTTTCTTTCTTTCGGTGGAGTTTTGTCCATTTTAAAGTCTGTTGCACTTTAAAAGAATAAAACCACTTCTGAATTTTCATGTGAACTGCTCCTTTAAGTCAACAACACCGTACAGTCCTCATCATCATCATCATCATCATCACTTCACCTTCACCTGTCTGTCTGCTTCCTCCCTTGTGTTTTTGGACTCATTCTCCCACAATCCTCTGGACCTTTCCCTCCACGGCAGCTTCCCAAAACCAAGGAGGTAAAGAAGAAGAGGTTGTAGTTTTAGATAAACAGTCGGTTCTTCATTCTGCAGGATTGAACATGTAGAACAAGACGGTTCTCAACCTGTTCTCCTCCAGACTCCCTCAGAGTCCAAACACATGGTTTTACATTCTGTTACTTATTGACATCCCTATGTTTTGGTTTTTAAGCCAAAAGAGATCTTTGTGCTCTTTAGCTCCAGCAGAAAAACTCATTTTAAAGTGACTCTCATCAACATTCTGGTATACTGGGGATAAAACAGGTCGACTCCGGCATGTAGACTCAACCCATTGCTGGTAGTTGCCGTGGTAACGTCAGTAGCTTAGGGTGGCAGTAGCTCAGTCCGTAGGGAGTTGGGTTAGAAACCGGAGAGTCACAAGTTCAAGTTCTCAAGTCCGGCGTGTGGATTAGTAGCTGGAGAGATGCCAGTTCACCTGGTTATATCTGGGCACTGCCAGGTGCTCTTGAGCAAGGCAATATGTCTTTTCCACCAAGGCAGTTCTGGTGCTGGTTCGGAGTCAGTGCTAAATATCGAACCAGTTCTTTGCTTTTCCACACAAATAAACCTGGTTCTGGGCCAAGAAAACGGGTTCCAACTCAGCGCTGGTCTAGAGATCAGAACCGGTTCCGTCAGGTGCTGGGAGCGGGTCCCGGTAGGCTTTTTGTCAGAAAAATTGGGACCGCCCCGGTCAAACCGGGACGTCTGTTCACCCTAACGGTGTTTTGCTTGACGCTACTGATGTTGCCATGGCAACCCAGCAAAAGATAATAATAAACGGTAAATCCTGCGAGATGATTCCCTTTCTTCTTGGACGTGTCCTCGGTCCATAGCGGTCCATAGCGGTCTCGGAGACCTGTCGAGGCCCGTCTTTGAATTCCAGGGTGAATTTGTGAAGCCAGGAGCAAAAGCATCGGGATGTAGTCCTCCATTATTGTTGATTGTCATGACGCGTTGCTATGACAACGGAGGTACTTGCAGTGACGTCGTGACGTGGCCCTGCTCTGGCTCTCAGGCTGGGGAAGATCGAGCTGGTTCTTAAGATAACTGGCGAGTAGAACCAGCACCGAACTGGCTATAGCACCAGAACCAGCACCTGGTTAGCCTTGGTGGAAAAGACATGTCAGATCTACTCCTCACTTTCTTAGCACATCTTATTGACTTTATGTGCTCCTACACTATTTATGAAGACATTTTGATTATGTTTGTCATACAGTATATACAGTATGTATATATTTACATACATGACTCCCTCCCAGTCATTGTCTGTCCTCCCGGAGTTTCATGGCCCTCAT
>CM049378.1:31666258-31703758 GCA_026937815.1 Etheostoma perlongum | reverse complement strand
AGCAAGATTTACAGCTGGATATGTTCTGAATATAATATACAGGTGGATAATACTATAAGTAGAATTTTTACAGATGTGTACAATGAACATAATATACTACTGGTTTACAGAGTTTACAGGTGAATATGCACTATGAATATATATATATACAGGCGGCGGCGGCTATTATAGACAGAATTTTTACAGATAGATATAATAATTTAGGCTAAAATGAGCAGTAGAAAAATGAATTTAAGGTAGTACAAATAAAGTTTGGGCAGAAGCTATCCGAATTAAAGTGCAGTGGAAAGTAATTGCACATTACAGTTAAGGTGCGGTAATGCAGATGTATATGTAAACAATTGGTACTGTAAATAAACAGTCAGTAGTGCAAATTGAAATGTAAGTATTGCTAAAAAGGTAAGTAGTGCAAAAAAGATTCAGATATAAACAGTTGTTACTGTAGTAACAGTCAGCAGTGCAGGTGAACATTATAGTATTGCAGTCATGTCTTCTTCAATACAGCATGAGGTTCATTTAGTAAATGATGGTCCCATTTAATTAGACAATAATGATATAGTTGTTACAGGCCTAAGTCCACAAAACAATGGGGGACATCAGGGTTGCTATGCCAACTGTTTTTACAGTACGTGGTTTTTATCCAGACTGAGAAAGGAGTTTTCACAATAAAAGATTCCTTTTGCGTTTCTTCTTCTTCTTCTTCTTCTTCTCCTCCTTCCTCCACAGCTGGGCCCTCACGGCTACGCCTTCCTCATCACCAACAACGGTTACATCCTGGCTCACCCTGACCTCCGACCTCTGGTGAGTTCAACACGACTGCAGACAACAGATTTAGCTCTGACTTGCTCTATTTAAAGACAGCGATGCACTCTCAGTGTAGTAGATGGGCCGAAGGGTCCCTTAAAGGGGAGGAGGCATTAAGTATTTATAAGAAGTGATGGAGCATTGAAGCTTTCCAGCAAAGAAAGGGTTAAATTAATCTCGAGGCTTAATTTGCTCACAAAAATATTCCAGATATATTACAGATGAACTACAGCACTACTCTGAGTTTGACACATTGATTTTAGAGACAAAGACAAATATTTTGAGTATATTATTACCCCTCAAACAGCCCTTTAAAGTTGTGGGCTCCAGCATTTTGGCCCCACAAAGCTGTCCGGACCCCACAAGTATACTGTATTCCCGGTTTTTGGACCCCACGAATGTAGTTAAACAACAACAACACACACACACACACACACACACACACACACACAGTAACAGCGTGTCCTCTGACCTGCAGTACAAAGATGGAAAGAAACTGAAGCCGAAGCCAAACTACAACAGTGTGGATATGTCCGAGGTGGAGTGGGAGGATACAGACGAGACGGTGAGTCTGGATGAAGGTGGATGAACACAACCACGCCATGTCAAAGCCATTTTAGGTAAAAACAACAATTACGGAGCCCGGGGGGAAGGGGGGGTAATTTATCATAATCTATCATATAATATCATATAATCTATCATATAATAAAACTAAAGGGAGACTTGCTCTGGAGGAAACTACTAGACCTGTTGGGTCCTTGGAAAGTGTCTTGAGATAACTCTTGTTATGAGTTGATACTATAGATAAAATTGAATTGAATTGAATTATTATGCCGAGGAAACTCAGAATCCTCCGGGATTAAAGACGTTATTTTATCATCAAGAAACTTATTACTTAATATTCATAGATTATAAAGTCAGACATGTAGACACGTTATCCCAATCGGTGTGCTGTTTTCTTCTGAATCGCCCTGATTCACGGCAGTGTCTCAGCGATAATAAGGTGATTCTGAGCTAAAATCACAAGTTTTTCCTTTTTGCTAAATTGCAAAGTATAATTTGCTATCTTTGACTCAGTAATCTTAGAGAATAGAAAACAAAAAAGCGTAAATCTCAGAATGTTTCTCGTTCATTTCATGACTTTAATCTTGGAAATTCAGAGTTTTATCTCAGACAATTACCCACTCCTCCGGCTTCGTAATAATAAATATTTTTTACTACCTACAATGTCCCTAATCCAACCTATCTGAGTGTCTGTGAGCTTCTTCTTACAAATCCATTACTCAATAATCTTAGAGAATATCATTTTTCTCTTTCAATCCCACAAAATCTGAGGTCTTTTTCTCCGAATATTACCCCCTCCCCTGGCTCAGTGGTGGTTATTTTTACCTACAATGTCCCTAATACAGCGTCGTGTTGGAGCGAATCCGTTCACACGATAATTTTAGAGTCTTAAAGAACTGGTGTGGCGTTGTGTTAACTTGTTGTTATGTTTCTAGTTGAGAACCGCCATGGTGATGGGAGAGACGGGCAGCTACCGGCTGAGCGTCAGAGCCTCGGTGGACAAAGGCGTGAGGAATCAATCACTTCATATTATTTATTTAGTTTAACCCTCTGAGCTCTAAGGCCATTCTTACAGTTTATTGTCCGTCTGGATTTATTTTATAATAACTTGTAAAACATCAACCCTGTTGTCTACAGTCAAGATATCAACATCATTGTTTCAGGACAAACTGGGTTATTAGAATATTTGGGTTGCAGTGAGGTCACTTGCATGTTAAAAATGGTTGTAGGACCTTAAAGACAAAAAGTTAAAAAGTTTAAGTTCCTGTTTTGTTTAAAGGTGCCCTGCCACACAAATCCATTTTTAAATCGTGTGTGTGTGTGTGTGTGTGTGTGTGTGTGTGTGTGTGTGTGTGTGTGTGTGTGTGTGTGTGTGTGTGTGTGTGTGTGTGTGTGTGTGTGTGTGTTATGTGGCGAATGTGAAGATGAACTACTCCCTCCTCTGTCAGCTCTAGTCACTGGAAAGAAATAAGAGGAGAAATCAGACCAATCACAACTTCCGGTCAGTCTGACGTCATGTTGCCTGACCTCATTAATATTCATGAGCTGGGTAAAGGATGCTGATAGCCAGGCTCTCATTGGCTAGCTGTTAGCCAATCAGAGCCAAGCAGCTTAGCTGGTTGAATATTAATGAGAACTGGCCCAAATGGAGCTGAGTCTTCCTGCAGGCTTTCTATATCACACTAGAATGGCTTGAAACAAGGTAACCATGGTAACCAAGTTACAGAGTCCATGGTAGGACTTCAGACATTACCACAAAGTCATGAAATACGTGTGGCAGGGCACCTTTAAAATAAAAAGTTATTAGCATGAGCAGATTAACCCTTGTGTAGTCTTCCCGTTGACCGTGAAACTTTTTGTTTTTCTGGGTAAAAATTGAACCCTTTTGATCGTCTTTTTCAAAATCTTTATTGTTTTTCGCCCTGATGTTTTTGTCCATTTATTCTGCGCCTTTTGACATTTTTGTGGGTTTTTTTCCCCCCACATTTTTGAAGTTTTTTTTGGACATTTTAGTCACTTTTTTTCAAGGCTAGGAAATTGCACAAAACATCCAAATTTAAAGAAAGCAGTGGGCTGGTCATTTATTTTACTCGTTGTGTGGAACAATCTGCGTTATTTTTCTGAAATTTAGGTTGAAGACACTTCTGATAAAGATTGTTTATTTTTTAAAAATTTTTTCAAAATGGGTCAAATTTGACCCGAGGACAACACAAGAGTTAAGAACTTGCTGGGTAGTTTAATCTATAATAAATCGCAAAAAAACAAATCTGCAGGTTGAATTTGTGGTTTTCTGATCAGTGAAGGGATGTAGAGACCCAACCAGCTGTTGGGGATCCAGCTGTGTGTCTGATTGGTGCTTCCACCGTGACTGACAGCTGTGATCACAACGCTGTTCCCTTCTCCTCCAATAGAAACGCCCCCTGTACCTCGTCAACGACTACTTCTACACAAACATCGATGACACGCCTTTCAGGTAAATCAGCTGTTTTCGCCTCCTCCTTCTCTCGCTGTCTGCTCACATCGTTCGCCGCATTCGGAAATATTGGAAACCCTAAACCAGAAAACCAGAGACGTGTAGATGTGAAGTCTATGGGCTGAAATATGTGCCAACAGAAACTCAATTTGAATCATTTATATTTGAATTTGAACTGCTAAACTTGAATAAGTGCATTGAACAAACTGAATCTGAATTGCCCCTCGTCATCCTTCAAGTACCCGGATGTCTGTCACAGTAACTGGAAATAGATTTTTGTGAAGTGAATTTGAATTGTGAGAACTGATTGTGAAGATTTATAGAAAGTCGAATTTTCATTGACCATCATATTTCATTGGATTTCAGTTCCAAACGAATAAATTCAATTTCAAACTATACTATTCTGATTCGTTTTTTTCAATGCAATGATTCAAATTAAACGAAACAATTTTCAAATGATGATGAATATAATAATAATTTTTATGAGTGTTTTTGGGAGGGTGGGGGTGGCGGTAGCTCAGTCCGTACCCCCCCCAACCTTTCAGACCTGTGTGTAGTGATTACTAACAAACTGAGGATCAATAAACAGTGTAAATTGATACATTCATTAAATTAAAGGAATATTGGCTGGACACAGCTTCTCACTGCTGATACAGTCAGTTGTGTCTGTGTGATCTGAGCACTAGAGGGCAGTGTTTTACGTCATATGTTGTTCCTCTGTGTCACCTCTCTTCTGTGGCTGTCTGCAGCTTCGGCATGGTGCTGACGAGGGGTCACGGAAGCCTCATGTATATCGGAAAGGTGTCCGTGGAGGAAGGTAGGATTTCCCCCACAATGCCCTGCTGCATCGGCTGCTGTGTCTGGTGCTGTTGTTGGTTCGAAAAATACAATGAATAGATCTGTAACAATTCCAATTTAATTAAGAAAAAAGATGTAATTGTCTCTTTCAGTCAATTTCTTTTTTAACAAATTTTTTAACAAATTTAAACTTTTTGAATGAAAACAGGATATATCACTGTCATGTGACCCAGAGAAAGTAATAACAGGTACACAGTCTATGAAGTAGAGCCTGACCGATATAGTGGCAGGCCGACATTATCGACCGATATTAGGCAGTTCCCGAACTATCGGTATCTGCATTTATAATGACAAATAACCATGTTATGAGCGTTGTCGTTGCATAGTCTGTCCACCAGAGGACGCTCTACAACGACCCTGTTAGTGTTGGCGTTGCATAGTCTGTCCACCAGAGGACGCTCTACAACGACCCTGTTAGTGTTGGCGTTGCATAGTCTGTCCACCAGAGGACGCTCTACAACGTCCCTGTTAGTGATGGGGTTGCATAGTCTGTCCACCAGAGGACGCTCTACAACGTCCCTGTTAGTGATGGGGTTGCATAGTCTGTCCACCAGAGGACGCTCTACAACGTCCCTGTTAGTGATGGCGTTGCATAGTCTGTCCACCAGAGGACGCTCTACAACGTCCCCGTTAGTGATTAGTCTGTCCACCAGAGGACGCTCTACAACGTCCCTGTTAGTGATGGCGTTGCATAGTCTGTCCACCAGAGGACGCTCTACAACGTCCCTGTTAGTGATGGCGTTGCATAGTCTGTCCACCAGAGGACGCTCTACAACGTTCTGTTAGTGATGGCGTTGCATAGTCTGTCCACCAGAGGACGCTCTACAACGTCCCTGTTAGTGATGGCGTTGCCTGTCCACCAGAGGACGCTCTACAACGTTCTGTTAGTGATGGCGTTGCATAGTCTGTCCACCAGAGGACGCTCTACAACGTTCTGTTAGTGATGGCGTTGCATAGTCTGTCCACCAGAGGACGCTCTACAGCGTCCCTGTTAGCGATGGCGTTGCATAGTCTGTCCACCAGAGGACGCTCTACAACGTTCTGTTAGTGATGGCGTTGCATAGTCTGTCCACCAGAGGACGCTCTACAACGTTCTGTTAGTGATGGCGTTGCATAGTCTGTCCACCAGAGGACGCTCTACAACGTCCCTGTTAGTGATGGCGTTGCATAGTCTGTCCACCAGAGGACGCTCTACAGCGTCCCTGTTAGCGATGGCGTTGCATAGTCTGTCCACCAGAGGACGCTCTACAACGTCCCTGTTGGCAACACTGATTTTTTTGTTTATTATGTTTTTGTTTAAAGGACTTTAAGTTTCATATCTTAAGTTTGTATTTTTATACATTTTATTCATCAGATTTAATATATTTTGCCGTTCCTCTGTTAAATTATCATATTATTTTAGTGAGAACTCATAAATAACTAAAAATAACTAATGTTAGGGACATCTGTTTTGTTTTGTAACGCGTTTCTGGATTTTTTTAATTTTTTTATTTTTATATCGGCCAATATATTGGAATATCTTAAAAATCGGTCGGGCTATACTGTGAAGTAAACAACACCTTT
The DNA here is from genome assembly GCA_026937815.1 of Etheostoma perlongum. Classification (NCBI taxonomy): domain Eukaryota; kingdom Metazoa; phylum Chordata; class Actinopteri; order Perciformes; family Percidae; genus Etheostoma; species Etheostoma perlongum. The sequence goes on along the minus strand of CM049378.1, from coordinate 31,697,496 downwards.
ATTATCATAACACATATTTTCTGTCATTTTCGTCGCTATGAACATTTATCAGGTCAAGTGCCAACAACTAACAGTTTAAATAATAACCTATAGTCTGACCAGTAATCACTACATCACTACAACATCATTACAATATCATTACAATGTGATTACAATTTGGAATATCTAAACAAAATGACTACCAGTCATACGCCTTAGGATCTAAGCTAATATTAGCAATTTAATTGACGTTAAACAAAGAAAGCGCAATTATGTTAAAAATAAAGACAATTATGTAATAATTGTAACAGGCCTATCAATGAATCCGATCAACTCCAGTGTGTATAGATGGGGGCTGAACATGTTTATTCACCCATAAAAAAAATCTATAAATACAACCTCATCCTCATCTTAACCACATGTCCTCAGGGAAAGGAAGTATATGTTTTTTCTTTGTACTGAATGAAGTGTTTGTACCTTTTTCCGCAGGCCTGCACGATCTCACCTCCCCAGACCTCACCATCGCCTCCGAGTGGTACGTCTGAACCATGAGCTGTCATTTGACACAATATAAGCTTTAATCAGTTTATATATGCAGATGCAGACACATGTTAAAGGTCCGATGACATGCTGCTTCTTGGATGCTTTTATATAGACCTTAGTGGTCCCTAATACTGTATCTGAAGTCTCTTTTATATAGACCTTAGTGGTCCCTAATACTGTATCTGAAGTCTCTTTATATAGACCTTAGTGGTCCCTAATACTGTATCTGAAGTCTCTTTATATAGACCTTAGTGGTCCCTAATACTGTATCTGAAGTCTCTTTTATATAGACCTTAGTGGTCCCTAATACTGTATCTGAAGTCTCTTTTATATAGACCTTAGTGGTCCCCTAATACTGTATCTGAAGTCTCTTTTATATAGACCTTAGTGGTCCCTAATACTGTATCTGAAGTCTCTTTTATATAGACCTTAGTGGTCCCCTAATACTGTATCTGAAGTCTCTTTATATAGACCTTAGTGGTCCCCTAATACTGTATCTGAAGTCTCTTTATATAGACCTTAGTGGTCCCCTAATACTGTATCTGAAGTCTCTTTATATAGACCTTAGTGGTCCCCTAATACTGTATCTGAAGTCTCTTTTATATAGACCTTAGTGGTCCCCTAATACTGTATCTGAAGTCTCTTTTATATAGACCTTAGTGGTCCCTAATACTGTATCTGAAGTCTCTTTATATAGACCTTAGTGGTCCCTAATACTGTATCTGAAGTCTCTTTATATAGACCTTAGTGGTCCCTAATACTGTATCTGAAGTCTCTTTTATATAGACCTTAGTGGTCCCTAATACTGTATCTGAAGTCTCTTTTATATAGACCTTAGTGGTCCCTAATACTGTATCTGAAGTCTCTTTATATAGACCTTAGTGGTCCCCTAATACTGTATCTGAAGTCTCTTTTATATAGACCTTAGTGGTCCCCTAATACTGTATCTAAAATCTGGTTTAATGAACCCTCTCTTTTTCAGGACGTACTGTGAGACGGACATCGACCCCAGCCACCGGAAATACTCCCAGCTTCAGGCCTCCATCCGCTACCTGCTGGGCAAGGAGCCCGACCTCCAGTGTAGGTTTTTGACATTTAAAGTTGAACTGTGCATTTTGTTAGCTTAATTTACATTAACTAAACATCTTCAGAGTCAGTGGAATGGTTATATAAACACCAAACAGACTCGAGTCACCGGCCTCGCCTGTTGCTGTGTCAGCGCCTTTCCCCTTTAGGCCGCCACTGCCCTTGTATCCCGGTATCAATATCATATCGACATATATTACCCAGACCTGCTACACAGTTCTGTTTGGGTTCTATGTTTTATCATGGGTCCTTGAAAAGTCATGGAAAAGTTTTGAATTTTTAAATGTCCATTTAAAATGTGTGTCACCTCCTTTTTTATAAAATATATACATATATTCATACAAATTCTATGAATGAATGACTCATAACATTTTTGATGAAGCTGTTTTTGTCTTTAACAACATTGGAGTAGTTCTTGTTCAGATTGTTTAAAAGTCCCGTTTGTTTGACCCAACCTGTCCGTTGCCTAGGTGACGAGTTGTTGCTGCAACACGTGCTGTTTGACGCCGTGGTAACGGCTCCGATGGAGGCCTACTGGAACGCCCTGATGCTCAGCGACGGGTGAGATTGTGTACCTGATCATGTGGAGCATTAAAGGGTTGATGGGAATACTGTGTGTGTGTGTGTGTGTGTAAAATAAACGCATTATTAGTATCTTGGTATCCCCTTTACGATTGTTTACGTTGTCCTTTAATCTGTTGATTATTTTCTTGTTGAATGGATTAGTTGTGGTCTATAACGTGTCATCCAACGTGGATCAGTGTTTCTCTGAAGCCCAAAATTATGAGATCCTTAAATGTCGTGTTTGGTTCACAACTCAAAGATAGACGCACAAAAAGGCACGAAATATAAATAAAATACCACATCACTGAAATATAATTTTCATTCTGTAATCTTTATTTGTTTATAAACATGAAAACATGAGACCAGACTTCATAGATTGTTCCGTAGTAATTATTATTATTTGTTAATTAGATTCAAAAGAGGAGAAGTCATTAATTTAAATCATTCATCAAAACCAGGCGGTCCACTTGCTTTTTGTGTGTGTGTGTGTGTGTCTCTGTATGTTTGTGTGTTTGTTTCTGTGGATGTTTGTGTGTGTGTGTGTGTGTGTGTGTGTGCGTGCGTGCGTCTGTATGCTTTTTGTGTGTGTGTGTCTGTGTCTCTGTATGTTTGTGTGTGTGTTTGTTTCTGTGTGCACTTGTGTGTGTGTCTGTATGTTTCTGTCTGTGTTTCTGGATGTTTGTGTGTGTGTGTCTGATTGTTTTTGTGTGTGTGTGTGTGTGTGTGTGTGTGCGTGCAGGGTGGAGATGGGTGTGGAGACGGCCTTCCTCGGGACTCGTTCGGGCCTGATGAGGATCATAAGATACGCAGGAGTGGAGACCAGAGTGGCAAAGTAAGACTGGAACCAGGCAGCACTCTCAGAAAGACCCAACATCTGTTCAACATCTGACTAGTCTCTCTCACAGGAAGACCCAACATCTGTTCAACATCTGACTAGTCTCTCTCACAGGAAGACCCAACATCTGTTCAACATCTGACTAGTCTCTCTCAGCAGCCGTGTGGGGGGAGGGGGGTTTGTAGGTGGAAGTAGTGGACGTCCCTCACTTTCTTATTTTATTTTTTGGGTTTTTTCCCTTTTATTAGACAGAGACAGTGGATAGACATGTGATCAGTGAGCTATAGGCCGCCCCCTCTTTCCTTTAGTTAACTGTAAACTCTGGTCGAGCAGCATTAACGGGAACTTCTGAGCAACGTTACACGCTGAAAATGGAAAGTTTTAAGAATAATTTTGGATGGTGCTACAATGTAGGCCTGCTTGGTTCTTTCATGAAAGGATTGTAAAGATTTACAAAGTACTAATACCACACAATGTACAAGATTTTTCTCTGAAGTGTATTGCAGTAGAAGTGGAAAAGTGGCATGAAAAGAAAAGACTCAAGTATAGTACAAGTATATCAACATTTGTACTTAAGTACAGTACTGGAGTAAATGTACTTATATTTAGTTAAATTTCCAGGACAAGACAAAAAAAACTAAATCATGTTCACCTGAGCCTTAAAGGTCCCATGGCAGGAAAATTTCACTTTAAGAGGTTTCTTAACATTAATATGAGTCTCCCCCGACCCCCAGCCTGCCTGTGGTCCCCCAGTGGCTAGAAATGGTGATAGGTGTAAACCGAGCCCTGGGTATCCTGCTCTGCCTTTGAGAAAATGAAAGCTCAGATGGGCCGATCTGGAATCTTGCCCCTTATGAGGTCATAAGGGGCAAGGTTACCTCCCCTTTCTCTGCTTTGCCCGCCAAGAGAATTTTCCCGCCCATGAGAGAGAGAGACATCATGGCTTTCAAACAAGCAAAGTGGCAGTTGGTCAAGGCCACACCCCCAACCCCACCCCCACCCCTCACCTTGCCCCCCCACCCCCCGTCCTCCTCAAAAGCTACAGACCCAGAAATGGCACATACTAAGGAAAGCTCATTGTGGGACTGGCTCTAGTGGCTGGAATTCTGCACCAAGGCTGAATGTTCATGCCATGGGACCTTTAAGAAAATCTGAGCATAATGTTTCAAACCAGGAATGATTTGTATAACTGCTTTATGTTTTCAAAGTAAAACGTGGTCTGATCTTCCACCCAACAGGAGGTTTCTGACTGAGACTGATAAGGACAACCTGTTCACCATCGACCACTTCCCTCTGTGGTACCGCCTGGCCGTGGAAAACACTCCTGGGAGCTTTTACTACTACGCCGTCAACGACAAAGGTGCGTCTCCTCGGCACCTCTCAATAGGAACAACAGTGAAAGTAGATGGTCATCATTATTATCATTAGACATAATTATAATAATAATAATAATAGTCTCGCTTTGCCAGACCTTCCTCCTCAGCACTGCAGACGTAGCTAGTGCAGTATTATGGTTAAAACGTCCTCTGGTTTATCGGCATTTCTTTAAACCAATCACAATCGTCTTGGGCGGGGCTAAGCGCCGGACGGAGCCACGGTGCCGCTGCTAGATAGTCTCAGGAAGGAACTTGTTTTGGTGGAACGTGTGCGCGTTTAAAAGTTGTTTTAGTCGTCAACAGAAAACTCTGATTGGACGGATATTAGAGCCCGACCGATATATCAATATTAGGCATTTACCAAACTATTGGTATCTGCATTTATAATGGCCTTTAAGTGTCATATCTTAAGTTTTAATTTTATTTATTGGAAATTTTATACATTTTGGTGTTCCTCTGTTCTGTTGTGACAATAAAACAAATTAATATCATATTATTTGAGTGAAAACTCATAAATAACTACAAATAACTAATGTTTTAATCCGTTTTACGTTTTCATTACGCGTTTTTCAAATAAAAAAATACATATATATCGGATTTTTAAATAACCAAATATTTGTATCGGTATCGGTCGGGCTCTAACAGATGGTCTATATTTATGGTTATCTGTGTCTTGGACTTTATCCCCATCACTTTCTGCTGCAACAGTGTTGTGGGATTAATAAAGGATTTTAAATAGAGCCGATAGAAAGAAAAAAAGTGGATCATCATGATATCATGTTATATTATTAGAATATGTCTCTAATCTGCTGACCCGGCGGTGAATGTCTTCTCCACAGGAGTGAAGTATGTGGTGGCGACGACAGCAGTGACGGTGTCGTCAGGCGGGAGGACGGCCATGGCCGGAGGTGAGTCACACGGTCCGCTGCAGCCGCTCTGAGTCACAACACTCACAGCTGTGGAGTGTTGTGGTGTTTTAGTAGTAGACGTTGAGCCTGGAGGATAGCTCAGGGAGTGTGCCATTCTGTATCCTTAAAAACAAACATACGAGGGAGGAGATGGAGGAGGAGGGAAGCAGGAGGATGTAGCCACTTGCTGCTGCTAATAGTTGTGTGTGTGTGTGTGTGTGTGTGTGTGTACTGTTCAAATTACGGGGGATACTGGGGGGACAACTAACCTCTCTCTGTGATCGGTTGCTAAGATCTTCCTCTCACATGCAGAGTCTTTTCCAATGAAAGTAGCTAGCACCAGCTCCAAAAGTCGCTAAAAGTAGCTAGATGCCGTCATATCATTTGCATATCTGTGACATCATTTTGCAATCATTTGCATAAAACTTAGTGGTTGTGTCAGCAAGGTAGATACCAAGAAATATAAATCTTTAGCCAAATAATTGCAAATTCAATACAGGAATTTATATTACATGATACATTATTACTTACAGTGCTGCCGATGAGAATAGGAACCTCTGCTTTAGTTGACTAAAAAGAGGAATAGAAAAATCTTTTGGAAATGTATCTTAATGCCTTAATTATAAAATTAGGAAAAATCCAACCTTTAACGACACCAATTTTCTCTATGAATGAATAATGTATCATAATTAAATAAATGTTCTTCCTTAAAATACAGGGGCATAAGTATACACCCCCTTATGTTAAAATACAGGGGGCATAAGTATACACCCCCCTATGTTAAAATACAGGGGCATAAGTATACACCCCCTATGTTAAAATACAGGGGCATAAGTATACACCCCCTATGTTAAAAATACAGGGGCATAAGTATACACCCCCTATGTTAAAATACAGGGGCATAAGTATACACCCCCTATGTTAAAAAATACAGGGGGCATAAGTATACACCCCCTATGTTAAAAATACAGGGGCATAAGTATACACCCCCTATGTTAAAATACAGGGGCATAAGTATACACCCCCTATGTTAAAATACAGGGGGCATAAGTATACACCCCCTATGTTAAAATACAGGGGCATAAGTATACACCCCCTATGTTAAAAATACAGGGGCATAAGTATACACCCCCTATGTTAAAATACAGGGGGCATAAGTATACACCCCCTATGTTAAAATACAGGGGCATAAGTACCCCTATGTTAAAATACAGGGGCATAAGTATACACCCCCTATGTTAAAATACAGGGGGCATAGTATATACCCCCTATGTTAAAATACAGGGGGCATAAGTATATACCCCCCTATGTTAAAATACAGGGGCATAAGTATACACCCCCTATGTTAAAATACAGGGGGCATAAGTATACACCCCCCTATGTTAAAATACAGGGGGCATAAGTATACACCCCCCTATGTTAAAATACAGGGGGCATAAGTATACACCCCCCTATGTTAAAATACAGGGGGCATAAGTATACATCCCCCTATGTTAATTCCCATAGAGGTAGGCAGATTTTTATTATTAAAATTTCATGGGTCCAGGATACTATGCATCCTGATGAAGTTCCCTTGGCCTTTGGAATTAAAATAACCGAGTCCAGTTTAGGTAAACAGAGAGTTTAATATCTTCTACATGAAGTAACAGCTTCTTGAGTTGAGTTTGAGACAAATGTTTCATGTGCTTATCACACAAAATATGGACTAAATGAATAAAAACACATGGACATTACGGTAATGTGAGCTGATACCCTCACACACTTTCACTCAGCAGCTCATACTTTCCTTTGTTGGGAATTATTGTTTTTGTTGTGCTGGAGTGCAAGCTGTTGCAGCCCAAAGCTCGCCCTCTGGGTGGCAGTACAGCTCTAGTGTTGTTTGAAGACAGTTTACCTCGCTGATGGAGCTTGAAGCAGCATTTCCCTGACAGCAGCAGGACTCTAACAGGGTATAAAGTGTCTGTTACCTGGCGGGAATTCAACAGGGCGTCCAACCTGACAACAGACGAGGATCTATTTCTCAAAGTGCTCATGTAACAGTTAACATAAAATACACATAACTGATCAACAAAACAAGAGATTGTGTGCAGCAAACGGCAAGAGAAATGTCTCATTTCAACGATTCACAGACAGTTGTACATCTATTTGGAGCTTGTGCTTGTTGGGCTCAGATAGAAACGACAGAACAAAAAGGATAGTTTTCATTTTTCGAAAGACGAAACCAAAACACAGAGGAAGGGAAGTAAAGGTACAGAAGTGCCAAACAGCAGCTTCAGAGGAGTTTAAGCGCTGGCTGAGAGACGCGGCGCGGGGAATAACAATTCACAGAGCATCCATACATTAAAAAAGAAGTACCGCAGCATTCCAGTTCCACTAGTCTCGCTTTGCCAGACCTTCCTCCACAGCTCTGCGGAGGAGGATCTGGCTAGTCCACACAGCGTCCTGCGATGGGAGAAAAACAACGGTGCCGCGGGATAATGGCCTTCGGGATGGAATATGTGTGTGTAGGCTGTGGGATTATAATGGCTGTGTGAAGAGAATTTAACTTAAAAAACAAAAAACCAAGACGGTGGCTGGGTTGGCCAGTGGGTAGAGCAGGCGCACATATACAAGGAGGCTTTTGCGACGCAGAGGTCCCGGGTTCGAATCCGACATGACGATTTCCTGCATGTCTTTCTCCTCTCTCTCTCTCTCTCTCTTTCTCTCTCTCTCTCTCTCTCTCCTTTCTCACCTTGCTGTCCTATCAAATAAAGGCAGAAAAGCTCAAAAAATAATCTTAAAAAAAAACCAACAACAACCAAGATGAATATAATTTGATTGTTCTAGCTCAGAGGATGTTTCCAGAATAAATCAGACTTTAGAACACAAACACAAAGAAAGCGGAAAGGTGACGGACATTCTGCTAAAAATGAGGGACCTCCGGCAGGACCTCCAGCAGGACCTCCAGCAGGACATCCAGCAGGACATCCAGCAGGACATCCAGCAGGACCTCCAGCAGGACCTCCAGCAGGACATCCAGCAGGACCTCCGGCAGGACCTCCGGCAGGACCACCGGCAGGACCACCAGCAGGACCTCCAGCAGGACCTCCAGCAGGACATCCAGCAGGACCTCCAGCAGGACCTCCAGCAGGACCTCCAGCGGAACTGGAAAAATCCCGTGAATGCAACGTCGGCGATGTAGACTACACTTTTACTGTCTTTAGTCCTCTCTGTTAGCCGTTTGTCTGTCCCCCGTCGTACAGCTGTCCCCCGCCCTGAGGATTTTCAGCACAATCACCGAGCTGCAGGGTTTCTACCTCATCCCTGATGAGAGCGGAGGAGCAGATGCAGCCACAGCGTCCTGGTTCCTTGGGTCAGAAGCTGCTGATTCGATACCCGTGCACAATGCCACAGCGCTCTTTGGGCAGCGACTCCTCCGGGGACGTCTGAGATGACATTTGCCCGTCCTCCAGGTCTGTGTCACCTCCGGACTCGGCCATCAGAGGCTGCCCGCGGCTCCTCATCTCCTTCTGGTAGCGCGCCATCAGGGAGGCGTAGACGCAGCCGTACGTCGCCGCAACCACCATCATGACGCACACGGTGCCGCAAATCACGCCCGCGACTATCTGCGTGCCGTGCGCCCGGCGGACGCTCACCGGCCGGTAGCGCTGGCGGATGCATTCGTCGTTGCTGCTGATGCGGCCGGGCGGGCACGGAGGCCGCGTGGCATAACCTGGCGCGCCCTCTTTGGGTCCAGCCTGCAGGCAGTGGCTGAACATCTCTGCTGGCACGCTGCGGATGTCCCTGCCCTTCAGATCCCCCGGGAGGCTGCACTGCATCGCGTCTACCTGCCCATCTGAGAGGGGAAACACAGAAAAGAAGGAAGAAGTCTCTTACGGTCTAAAACCAGCCTCAGGAGACTCAACCAGCTGGCTTAAATCAAGCTGAGACGGGCCGGATCAGACCGCTGAAACCTTTCCTGCAACGTTGTAGAACAGTTTTATCTCGTCGCGAATATTTGGTCTGAACTGGTCTTTACTGATTATTTATAATTATGGCAACAATTCCTTCCTGACTGTCTCATCACAGCAAAAATAATATTTTTTGATGGCATAGAAACGGACATTAGTTCCCACAACCGAAGTGTGCCTACATGTCCCGACTATTATATAAGGATACATATTTAAGTACAATATATTAAGATTTGACAGCCCCTTCTATCATACCTGACACAGTAAAAGTTGTAGACTGCAATACGCACTGTTGTATTTTTTGTGAGTTGAATGAGTCAGAGTAGTAGGTTGAGGAATGGGAAAATGAAGGTCTCTTCTTGTGTTAGTTTTTGTTTTAATTCTGTATTTTGGCACCAAATGTCCTATGTACAGATTGGTGATTGTAACCTTACCTTAACTCTCCTACAAAAATAAACATTGATTAAATTATGTTACTGTCTGTACAATAACCTTTAGCTTGATTATAAAAAAAAACATCTAGATAAAAATGTAGTGGAGGAAAGAGACAGGGAGAGACAGGATTGAGGTCATTGTATTCTTAGATGTCTTTACTCAGCATCCATCCATCCTGCAGTGCAGAGATAAATTGCTTCGATTAGACAGCTTTAAAGTACTGACTCAAAAAATCCAAAGAAATTTGCTCCGGTACTTTCTTAAAGCCGACAAAGCATCAGTACCAGTATTTGAGATTTGGAGCGACAGCTCTGCTCACCCCTGTAAATCATCCACTCCATCCAGTGCTTGAAGTCTCTCAGCTTGCAGTCGCACTCCCAGGGGTTTCCCGCCAGGCGGAGCTGCTGTAGCCCCACCAGGGGCTCGAAGGTGACTCTGTCCAGGGCCGCCAGCCGGTTGCCGGCCAAGGACAGCCAGGCGAGTCTCTGAAGCCCGTCCAGCAAGCCTTTGGGCAGCCACAGGAGGCCGTTGGAGGACAGGTCGAGCCCCCGCAGCCGCCACAGCCCCCTGAAAACGTCCCTGCTCAGGCCAACGCTCCCTTGACTTCGGTTCTGGAGGACTTCTGTGCCGTTGTTGGGGTCAGGGGTCACCAGGCGAACCCCGAGGTAGTTGGCTGAGAGATTGAGGCAGCGCAGGCCGCTCAGGCTCGAGAAAGCCCCGGGCTGCAGGGTGGAAAAGTGATTCTGGGAGAGATCCAGGAGATCCAGGCTGCTGAGGTTGGACAGGTCAGTCGTGCCCAGGGACGACAGGTTGTTGTGGGGTAGGCGGAGGATCAGAGAGTCCTGGTCCAGCTGTCCCAGGATGGGCTTCAGAGAGAGAAGGCCCACGGCGGAGCAGTCAGTGGTGTTACCGTAGCATGTGCAGCCACCAGGACAGCCGTGGACCGAGCCCAGCAGTCCCAGGAGAACCAACACCAGGCTGGACAGCGCTGCACACGCTGGAAGACATGGGAAACAGATTTTTCTACAAACTTTGCTTAGAAGGGAGACACGTTACAACAACACTGCAACAACAAGTGAGAAAAATATGTAGAAAATGAAGGAACGCTAAAGTGCTGAGGCTTTTCTGTTGCCAAAGATGAATCAATGAATTATTAGGAGATCTTTATTTCATCAATAAAGATCGGAGTTCAAGTCTAAAACAATTGAACTTAATATCAGAAAAACATCTTTTCAGCCTACAGTTTCTTGGAAGTCATACACAAAAGAAGCATTTCTTGGAAATTATATAATGACTCCAAAAGTAATCCAGATAAGGGCTGATATCTCTGCTCAGCCTGACTGACAGCACTAACAGACTTCATCGAGTCCTTGATGAAGCGTCAGTCCGGACTCACCCAGACTCTCCAGGTGACTTCCACCATACTGGTTCGGGTTCTTCATGTCTGTCACATTGACTCTACTGTAACGTCAGACTCTTATCCAGCTGTCTCCGCACTCTGCCGGTTCACACCAACGTCAAGCTGTGAAGTGGATCCTGGACAAAAGTTAAAAAGAGACAGCATAGGAGATGTTGTAATGGAAAAAGAGCTATGAGATTATTTTTTGGGGCATTTAACAGGACAGCTGGAGACATGAAAGGGGAGGGGGGGGATGACATGGAGCAAAGGGCCACAGGTCGGAGTCGCTGGGACACTGTTGGTCATGTTTGGCGGTGCAGGTTGGCACAGTCTGTTCATGGGACCGGCAGCTAGCAGATAGTGAGGAGATGTTTTTTACAGTGTGTTCTGGGGACAGGCAGCTAGCAGATAGTGAGAAGATGTTTTTTACAGTGTGTTCTGGGGACAGGCAGCTAGCAGATAGTGAGATGTTTTTTACAGTGTGTTCTGGGGACAGGCAGCTAGCAGATAGTGAGGAGATGTTTTTTACAGTGTGTTCAGGGGACAGGGCAGATAGTGAGGAGATGTTTTTTACAGTGTGTTCAGGGGACAGGCAGCTAGCAGATAGTGAGATGTTTTTACAGTGTGTTCTGGGGACAGGCAGCTAGCAGATAGTGAGATGTTTTTACAGTCTGTTCATGGGACCAGGCAGCTAGCAGATAGTGAGGAGATGTTTTTTACAGTGTGATCAGGGAGAAGCAGCTAGCAGATAGAGAGATGTTTACAGTGTGTTCAGGAGACAGGGAGCAACAGATAGTGAGGAGATGTTTGCTGTATGTGACAAATGTTGTAGCCTAAAACACGCGTGGCATCACTTAGAGCAGCTTTAAAACAAGGAGAGTTATTTATTTAAGACAGAAATGAGAAAATTAATGGATGACTGAAATGACTCCTCTGCTTCACTACTCTGGCATAATAAAGGATAATCCTTTGTGAGCGTTGTTTAGATTGACTTTGCTCTCTTTCAGCTTTTACACGTCTATTCTTCCATTCATCCTACCGCTAGCACATACAAGATGTACTCATTCACATTCCACGCTTTGCATCTGGACCAGGGATTTAAATGGAGGATTTTCTTTTCCCTGGCCTGTTTCTTAAAAACCTCCCAGCCGCCATAAAGAGTGCAACATGATACGCAAGATTAAGTGCAGTATTTGGTGCGCACTGATTAAAAACCATCAACAGCTTAGTCTCTGGCAGAGCTGATCTATGCTATATTGGCAACGCAGGCCAAGGTCGGGCTGTAATTCACAGCATCTCACTTATCCTCAATCCTTTTTCATTCTTTGCCTTTCTCTCTCAGAGAGAACACACCAGCTTCACGATAACGTGAAACAATCCTCTGTTTTTTCGGGGAAAAAAGTCGACACCAACTTCTCTCTTCTCAACGCCCACGTGCAATTCCAACGCTGCAGATACAGTACAGCGTCAGCATTGTTTCATACACACAACCGAGAAGAACGTTAGCATTTATTTTTGATAAATGGTTTTTAATATCGCTGTTTTTATTTCCCACTCCTTGATCTGTGTGGCAGTTACGGGCACGGAGGTATGCAGAGGTAAAGAAAAGTGCTGTCACTCCATCATTCGTCTGTAGATGCTATAAAGAGCCAGAGAAAAGCTGCCTCAGGGTCTTTCTTTTGTTGCAGGTCTGTCTTTTGTTCAGTTGGCACAATGATGCCAGTCACTCCTCTGCGGCCCGCGTGAGGCAGCAAGGTGCCTTCAGGCCACAACTGGCCCGTTACAAAACGGAAGAAATACAATGCAGGTAGAGGAGGGCGAGGAGGGCGATAACGAGAGGCGAATGTGGCCCTCAGAAGAATACTTGACGTCACTTCACATCATCAGGAGACCAGAAATCAGAAGTGCAAAGTCAGAGCCTTATCTCGCAGATGACTATGACAAAGACTTCCTCTACATGTGTGCAGAAGATAATGTACAATAAGTACAGGTGCTTAGGCTGTCTGCAGACCTTTCTCACCAGAAAAAGCTTAAAGCAGCCGATGTTTATTTCCTCATTAACCAAGCTGGAAGCAACCTGTCCTGTCCTTACAGTATGAAGACTTGTTGGACCTGATGGTTCCAGCAGACCCCCAGGAAGTGCACCGGGCCCAAAAAGACTTTTTCCCCTAAGATTAACATGGCAATAAAAAGACGTCTGTTGGTCAGTGAATACATTCTTTTGAGCATAACAACCCCCCCGCGAAATTACTTCATTCCCTTCCAGAATTTTATCCATTTGGTCCGATAACATTTTGCACGATTAAACCATTTAATCCGCGTAAGTTAGCGAAGAAACATGAAGTATCCGAGCTTGACAGAAGTCTCTACTGCGCCTGCTCTATGGGGCGCACAGTAAGAAGCAGCTCTCACAGAAATGAACTAGGCTGCACCCCCAATGCTGGATCCACGTCCTCACTGTACTTCCATTAGTTCCAGGGCTGCCTGCCGTAAACGTCAAACAGACACTGGAGGCACAGGATAAGCACCAAAATACAACAAACCACTCCAGCCAATCAGCAACAAGATGGTTGGGAGAGGGGGTGGAGGTTTCTTAGGTGGAGGTGGGGGTTGGTGACAGTAAGTCATGACAGTTACAGAAACTTGACTTGAAACGTCAGCAGAAGTGACCGTGCAGGAACTCGTAGTGCACCTTTAAATCGCCATGTTGATGAGTGGACAACATTGTTTCAGTCTTAGTATCTTAGTCTTAATCTTAGTAGTAATCAACATACTCCACACACACATACACACACACACACACACTCCACACACACACCGTTACATGCTGACACACACTTAAACACTTCTGAACTTGCAGGCCGAGGACCTGCGTGTCATCTTCTGTTCATCAAGAGCTGAAGTTGCTCCCGGCTGCTTCTCCCATCCTCATTCACTGGTGTCTTTCAGCGTGTCCCTCGTCTCTGCGCTATTCTTTCTTTTGGACCCGTGTCTTCTAAAGACTGCACCGAGAGCAGAGAGGCTGCCGGGTGCCGGTCGAGGACGTCACATTCACCTAAACTCAAGCTTGACCCAGCCGGTTGATCTGCGAGAGACAGTCTAGGCTGAAGAACATCACCGACTTCACGCTGTATTTGTTTTATTTTAGGATCTCAACGATGCTTTTATCTACAGTAACTGTAAAGATGGCAGGGGGAGTAGCAGCCTGCTCAGGTGCGGATTTTTATGTCGCACTACGTCCAAAAGTTGGGTTTCCTGCTCCACTGTTAACTAATTTTGACGGTTATAGTTAGAGAATGCCTCTACAGTTATAAGAAGTGAGGAGAAAAATATCCTCTGTTCCTTCAGTAGTTGATTTTTATGGATTTTTTGGGAGCAAACAGTCGCAACCACTTGTTAAAAGCACCATCAGCCCACACAGCAGCGGCGGGGTAAATAATCAAATATTTGTATCGGTATCGGCCTTAAAAATCGGTCAGGCTCTACTTCAATACAATTTTATTTATAGTATCAATTCATAACGAGTTATCTCGAGACACTTTACAGATAGAGCAGGTCTAGACCACATTAGACCACATATATACACACATATACTTCATACATATGTATATATACACACATATACTTCATACATATGTATATATACACACATATACTTCATACATATGTATACATACACACATGCTTCATACATATGTATATATACACACATATACTTCATACATATGTATATATACACACATATACTTCATACATATGTATATATACACACATATGCTTCATACATATGTATATATACACACATATACTTCATACATATGTATATATACACACATATACTTCATACATATGTATACATACACACATGCTTCATACATATGTATATATACACACATATACTTCATACATATGTATATATACACACATATACTTCATACATATGTATATATACACACATATGCTTCATACATATGTATACATACACACATATGCTTCATACATATGTATATATACACACATATGCTTCATACATATGTATATATACACACATATGCTTCATACATATGTATACATACACACATATGCTTCATACGTATGTATACATACACACATATACTTCATACATATGTATATATACACACATATTCCCGCACCTGTCAGTCTCTGCTTGTCAGATTCAGCAATTGAAACCGGTCTGGTGTTGTGTTCACTGACCGTTGGAAAATCAACTGTACCGATCCGAACGTGGTAGGCAGGACAAATAATGACGACATCATCTTTTTGTTCCGAAGCCAGAAACAATGTGACACAAAAATGATATTCAACGTTTTTTTAGGCCAGGGACCCCGTAGCTCAAAGAGAGGCAGAGTAGGGACCCCCATATATTGTAAACAATTGAGTTGCATATTAAACTGAGCCGAATGGATGAATAAAATTTGATATTATGCATACATCATGTTGTAATGTTAAACATACATGTGGAAGGCACAGTGACTCTTTAAGCTTAATTGTATAGCTACCATAGTGGCTACCTTACCTATAGTAAGCTTATCTTCAATGTGTCATTTTTGTTAATATGTAATATGTTAGATTCAAATCAATTTCAATTTTTGAAAAAAGAAACAAATAGTTTTTTAAGAATTTGGTGGCCCCCTGCAGTGAGTCTGAGGACCCCCCTAGGGGTCACGACCCCCTTGTTGAAGATCTCTGGTTTACAGCATTTTTTTCCACAAGACCTTTGCGCAGCACAGTATATTTTTTCCTGTAGTGATTCTGGCTCTCAGCAGCTCATTTAACCTCATCGGATGTGAGTCTTTGGGGTCGTTGGATGTTTGTTGTGATTGGCTCAACCTCTCACCTTAGCTCCGCTGCTTACTGATCAAATGCTCGACACTGGATTTCTAACTTCATCACTCTAACTTATCGCGCCCCCGGGGATTCAAACCAGCAACCCTCCGGCCTCACGTTCACTGTACCTGTTTGTGGGTCGACATTGTGCTCCAGAAAGCAGCAAAACAGACATTTTTCATTCGGAAAAGTTGATTATTATCTCGATTTATAACCCAGCCGTTGGGATTTTGTCACTGGAGTCCTGCCGATGTGTCCCCTGCTTCATCTGCAGTGCATCGGTCCGGTTTTCTGTGCTCTAACGTGGCATCCTGCTATCTGCGTAATGGCCTCTGACAGGCGGGCTCTCCCCCCTTCCTCTCTGCTTCTCCTCCCCCCCCTCTCCTGGCTGCACTTTTCCTCCCAAACAGCCTGAGAACGATGCAGCCGAGTATTCGGCCCGAGAGCACAAACACACTGCAGCATCCATGCTGAGGTGGGACGCGCGAGGGAAAACCACAGAGAACAAGAGCCCACACACACACACACACACACACACACACACCCAGTTGTGTCTCACTATCTTTATGGGGACCAGTCATTGACATAATGCATTCCCTAGCCCCTTACCCTAACCTTAACCATCAAACCTAATTAAATGATCCTAAAACCCTTAACCCCCCAACCTAACCTAATTCTAACCCTGATCCTAAAACCAAGTCTTAACCCTCAAACAGCCCTTTAACGTTATGGGGACCAGCATTTTGTCCCCACAAAGCTGTCAGGACCCCATAAGTATACTGTATTTCCAGTTTTTGGTGCCCACAAATGTAGTAAAACCTGGTACACACACACACACACACACACACAAACAAACACATGCTTTTAGACTCTCTCTATTTAAAGCAAAGGCATACACTTGTACACAACTTGGCCAAAAGTATGTGGACAGGCAGACATTCCAGCCATATGTGTTTGTTGAACATTCGGTTCCAAAACCAAGCACATGAATCTGCTGCAATCACTGGTTTCGGACACTAGGCTGCGGGGGATTGGCCTTCATTCAGCCGCAAGACCCTCTGCGCGGTCCAACCCTCTGTCGGGGGATCAGGTCAGAAACTGGATGGGCTTTAAATCCCACTCTGTGCAGAACAGTCGAGTTCTTCCACAGCGAAACCATTTCTTTATGGAGCTGACGTTAGTGTGTGGAAACAGGAAAAGAGACAAACACAAACACACGATTCCCTAAAATACGATTGTGTCTGTTGACAGAAGACTAAAGGGAGCTAATTTGATAATTAATAAGCAGACCAAGTCCCTTTATAAGCAACTTTTGAACTGTTGTTCGGACAAAGTAAAACGTTTGAAGACGTCACCTCGGGCTCTGGGAAACGGGGACGCTTTTTTTTGCAATTCTCTGAGATTTTGTAAGCAAAACCATTCATCGGTTAATCGTGGAATTAATTAAAATTGATTGACAGGTCCATCATTACGTAGCGTTAAGATTTTCCTTCATTTTCATTAAGGGGTCCCCAATGAGGAAAAACAAACCAAAAGTACACTTAGCAAGTACTAGTCAGTATGTGAATGCAGGACAAACTCTCTTTATCACTTTCAGTGCACGTTATTGTAAATTCTACACACACACACACACACACACACACACACACACACACACACACACCGCTCACCGCTCACCATCGGCTCTGCTGGTTCAGCCTCCAAACAGAGTAAGGAGACAGAAACTGTTGTTGTTCTGCTTCATCTGCAGCGTTCAGAAGAGAGGATAAAAAGAAAAGAAAAAATCTGAAATGAACCAATCTGAGCCCCGAATCCAGACTTTGTCTTTTTTGTCTCCAAGGACAGAAACAGGTCTCGGATTAAAACGGCAGCAGCTCGATTCCTCGTTAAAACCCAGAATCTCAAAGCGTCTGTTAAAACCAGAAACCAGAAGCTGGATTGGAGTTTTCCTCCGGATTAAACGTCGTCGTCTCCGTCTTCTTTGTCCACATCGCTGCTCCGTCCCATCGTCTCTGAGCTCCGTCCAACACACACCCAGCCGCCCGACTGAGGCCGAGCCAGCTTATGTGTGTGTTTAAGAGAGAGAGAGAGAGAGAGAGAGAGAGAGAGCACTAGAGAAGCTGCATGCTGCTGCTAATGGTGTGTGTGTGTGTGTGTGTGTGTGTGTAAGGGAGAGACTAAATGTGTTGTACTAAGCGTGTAATGTGCATTAAAGCAGTTTGACAGAAATAGTAACAGCAGAGTGTTGCAGCTGCAGGCTGAGCTCTGAATGGGAGAGAGAGAGAGAGGGAGAGAGAGAGAGAGAGAGAGAGAGAGTAGTAATATGTATTTAGTAATATATGTACCGACCTATACAGATGCTAATACAGAGAATGACAGTCTGCGACACATACTGTATACATTTGATTGGTCTAAGGATAAGACTAACAACAGACTCAAATACAATTCAGAGGTGTTTTTTACGCAACATTTATCCGACAATGTAAATAAGATATGCTGATTTAGATGAAACATATCCATATCCAAGCAGTACTTTGGTACAAAGAGGAAACAAAGGCTGAGTTCAAACAAAACTAATCTCTGTGATATTAAATATGTCTTTCAGCTGTGTGGATATCTAACGTTTGCAAAAGAAAATATTAATAAATTATATAAATATGACTATTTATCCATTCATGCGGCATGTGCAAGTTTTGGTTTACTACTAGTACTTTTACTTGAGTACAATTTTTGGCTACTCTACCCACCTCTGTTGATAAGTTGCAGCCACGGAGGCCCGGTAACACTGTAAATCACTATTGAATCAAAATGAAATTTTCCTCTGATCTGTTAATTAATTAGACCTCTCACTTCTCTTCCATCTTTGTTGGAAGTCGCACATGCTCAGTAGCTAGGTAAGGACTACTAGCCAGTCAGAAGCAGAGTATGAGGGTCCTGACAGTACCTAGGTAAGGACTACTAGCCAGTCAGGAGCAGAGTATGAGGGCCCTGACAGTACCTAGGTAAGGACTACTAGCCAGTCAGAAGCAGAGTATGAGGGTCCTGACAGTACCTAGGTAAGGACTACTAGCCAGTCAGGAGCAGAGTATGAGGGCCCTGACAGTACCTAGGTAAGGACTACTAGCCAGTCAGAGCAGAGTATGAGGGCCCTGACAGTACCTAGGTAAGGACTACTAGCCAGTCAGGAGCAGAGTATGAGGGCCCTGACAGTACCTAGGTAAGGACTACTAGCCAGTCAGAAGCAGAGTATGAGGGTCCTGACAGTACCTAGGTAAGGACTACTAGCCAGTCAGAAGCAGAGTATGAGGGCCCTGACAGTACCTAGGTAAGGACTACTAGCCAGTCAGAAGCAGAGTATGAGGGTCCTGACAGTACCTAGGTAAGGACTACTAGCCAGTCAGAAGCAGAGTATGAGGGCCCTGACAGTACCTAGGTAAGGACTACTAGCCAGTCAGGAGCAGAGTATGAGGGTCCTGACAGTACCTAGGTAAGGACTACTAGCCAGTCAGGAGCAGAGTATGAGGGTCCTGACAGTACCTAGGTAAGGACTACTAGCCAGTCAGGAGCAGAGTATGAGGGTCCTGACAGTACCTAGGTAAGGACTACTAGCCAGACACAAATAAGGAAAAAAGCCATGAAGCCTAATATGAGCACTTTAAAATGAAAACGATGCCAAACCCTAGTCACCTTGTTAGCGAGTTACTGACGTCAGGTTGTAAAATAGGATGAGTGTGTGCGGTGTGCCGAGAGTGCAAACTGCAGCAGAACCGGTATTCAGACCCTGTACTTAAAGTAAAAGTACTAATACCACACTGGTAACCCTCCTGTTGTCTTCGGCTCAAATTTGACCCCTTTTTCAAAAGGGATCTATACCACAAATTTGGGTTTCTTTCAAAAAAAAATTCCAAAAATGTAACGTGGATGGTTCCCAACAACGCTCCTCACACGTTAAATAAATAATCAGTTCACTACTTTCATTGAATTTGGGTGTTTTTGTCTATTTTTATAGCATTTGGAGAAAAAATTGCTGAAAGTACTTGTGTACTAAAAAAAGTAAAATGACAAATGTCAATTAAGAAGACTAAAATGTGAACAAATGTAAAAAAAAAAAATAATTAAAAAGTGATAAAAATGTGCAAAAATGCAGAACAAAGTCACAAAAATGTCGTTAAAGTGACAAAAAATTTTAAATCATTTAAATGCCAATAAATCGGGAAATGCCTAATATTGGCCATTAATATCGGCCAATAATTTATCGGTCGGTTGTTACACAATGTTACAAAACCTATAAAAAAAAACTCCTTATCAAGGAACATTGTGAACATGTTTTGTATTCAACTGTGAATCTTTCAATCTGGCCTTTAAACGGTCACTGTCACTTTTTTAGTGCTGCCTTTTTACATCAATCCAGTTTTCCATTTGTTCATTAAAAGAAAACTGGAAATGATTTCCTTTCATTTGTTTTAAATTCAACATTTCATCATTTGTTGTATTTTAGTAGAACACTGAGAGCAGCAGAACCGATGACACTTCTGATTCAATATCTGTGATAATATTCGCATATTCGTCTCATATCACGCAGCTTTAGTCCAAAATATGTACTGGAAGATAATCATTGCATTAAACCCAAAAATCCAGTTTCAGTCCGACTGTGTTTCTTGCTCCTGCCTGCTTCTAGGTTCATGAACTTTTAAAGCAAAGTCAATACCGGAGCAATTAAAAACCTGCGTGTGCCTGCGGAGATCCGAGCCAGAGGGCCCTCAGGGGCCCTCAGGGGCCCTCTGGCTCTGTTGGCAGCAGCTCGTCACTCAGCGGCGTTAGAGGACCAGCGGGGGTCGTTTCCTCTCAGACCGATGTAATATCTCCAAGTGTTTTTGTCACTTCAATAATGAAAACTGTTACACACACACACACACACTCTGATGCACTGGCACGCATATGCACGCACAGTTACACACACACACACACACACACTGATGCACTGGCACGCATATGCACGCACAGTTACACACACACACACACACACTGATGCACTGGCACGCATATGCACGCACAGTTACACACACACACACACACAAACACACTGACGCACGCACACAAACACACTGACGCACGCACCGGCACGCATATGCGCACACACCCGCACACTGACACACACACACACACACTGATGCACTGCCACGCATATGCACGGACAGTTACACACACGCACACACACACACACACACTCACTCAAACAAACACACTGACGCACGCATTGACACGCATATGCGCACACACCTGCACACTGACACACACACACACAGATATACACGCACGCATACACCTTGCCACATGCACACACACACACTAGCGCACTCCGCCACATGCACTGAAAGGCACACACTAACGCATGCACAGACACGCACGTACCCACACACACACACACACACACACACACAAACTAGCACACCCGCACACTGACGCACACACACGCACGTACCCACACACACACACACAAACTAGCACACTGACGCACACACATGCACGTACATGCACGCACACACACACACAATGACACACACTCTCACAATGACACACACGCACACACATTGAGTCTCTTATGTGCTTTGTTATTGGAAGGCAGAGCAGCTGTAAAAGCTTCTATTTGTGGTTATTGAGCGTTTCACTGACTGCAGATTCTCCTCCGATGCCGCAGTACACAGAGAGATAACCACTAGATATGAACTTTGTCACCTTCATTTCATTTTGAAGAGACGTCTCTTCCTTTACGGTAACATTAAAGTTTTTTTTGCTTTATATTTTGCAAATAAAACATTGTATTTATTCTCCCGAGATGAGGCTGAAGTGGAACGTAAGCTTATAAAAAGTCCTCTTTACAAATGGAGGTTATTCAGTTTAGTACACGCTGTGTAATGGTTCAACCAGACCGACGACTGAAGGGGCAGAAAGAGACGACGAGCCCTCTGTTGAATAAGAAGAGAAGAAATCAGCAGTCTTTGGTTAAAGACACTGGGACACATGGGACTTAGCATGTGCAGATTTAAGTAGGAACAGCTTCCCGTTTCAGTGTCAAAGTGCACAACAATGCAGCCAATAAAGAGCCGGAAATCAACATTTAGCAAAGTTCTTCAGAACGTAGTTAGTCTGGGATTAGCACTGTTGGATTATCAGCTGAACATGCTTTATTTAAACCTCTTCAATCTGTTGAGTAGACTGCTGAGGGCCCGAAGAAAAACACAACAACTCAATATTTAGAGCCTAATTGCAGCATCGGACTTCAATAGTGATCGAGGGTTGCTGACGCTTTTCTGCACTGGAAAACTAAGTCTTTTGTGTGTGTGTGTGTGTGTGTGTGTGTGTGTGTGTGTGTGTGTGTGCGTGTGTGCGTGTTCTCCCATCATGCAACACAGTGGGGACAGCATGGTAGTGAGTAGAGTCTTAAAGTGCCCATATTATAAAAGAAATCCCTTTTTCTGGGGTTTGGGGTGTTATTTTGTGTCTCTGGTGCTTCCACACACACACACACACTTGGGAAAAAAACTACCCATGCTGTTTTGAGTGAGATCCGGTTTCTGAATGTCCTCTGTCTTCAGTCTCTGGGTGAGCTGTTCAACATCTGCACGGCTTTCTACGTCACTAGAGACGAGGGGACTTACTGTAGCACATGCTAGCGCTAGCATGCTAGCTCGTTCTCAATGGCAAAACACTGCTACAACACACACTAGTTGACCATAAGCTCCAAAAGAACTACTTCCTGGCCCTGTTCTGCAGGGAATCCACAAGTGTGACTCCCAACAAAGATAGTAAAGAAGTGAGATGTCTCGTGATTGGTTGAAAGAAATGCCAATAAACCATCCCAGAATGCTGTGTGGACTGGTCAGACTGACAATGAGAGACTAATCAGCGAGGCACTGAAGGTGTCTTTACCCCGTCTGCAGGGAGCACACGCTCTCATCAATGTTTACATCCCGTCATTAGCGTCAGGCAGAGGTGAACCCGGGGTCGCATTGATTTCCCTCTCCTCCTCCTCCTCCTCCTTCTCCTCCTCCATTCCCCAACAAACAGTCCGGCTCTGCAGAGTCCGTCGTGTCCTACGTCTGTCTTTAATGGGTGTCTGTGTTTTCTATTTTTAGCGATCGGGGTGCAGCTGTCCTTGGAAATGCTGGAAAAGAGGTTCTGGGCCATCGCCAAACAGGTGACCAGAGAAACTCACTCTCACACATGTCTTCTATTGAGGGCATTGACCCTTTAACATTCACCATAACTAGATTCTGACGGTATGATAACCTTCAGCAAAAATGTCATGGTTTCAGAGTATTGTGGTATCACAATTACAGCTTTAAAACATTTTTTTTTATATGTCTGGGTAAAAAAACATTACTTTTTCCCCATTAAACACAATGTATTTTATTTTTTAACATTGGCACTGGGAGGGAGATTTCTTAACTGCAGTTTCAATGTTCAAGGTAACTTTATTGTCCCCGAGGGGCAATTGTTTGTACAGCCGGCAGACAGAAATAAGGACAAGACACACAACAATACAGCAACACATGGAATACCCACAGTATCTAAAACACAATAGTAAATAGATACAGAAACCTCAGATTGGACAGACACAGCTACAGTCCAGAGTCCTCAGATTGGACAGACAGTCTGTCTGGATTTACCCTGCAGAGATCTGAGGACCAGGTAACCATAGCAGAGAGATCTGAGGACCTGCAGAGATCTGAGGACCAGGTAACCAGAGTCCTCAGATTGGACAGACAGTCTAGCTAGCTGTCTGGATTTACCCTGCAGAGATCTGAGGACCAGGTAACCATAGTCCTCAGATTGGACAGATAGTCTAGCTAGCTGTCTGGATTTACCCTGCAGAGATCTGAGGACCAGGTAACCATAGTCCTCAGATTGGACAGATAGTCTAGCTAGCTGTCTGGATTTACCCTGCAGAGATCTGAGGACCAGGTAACCATAGTCCTCAGATTGGACAGATAGTCTAGCTAGCTGTCTGGATTCACCCTGCAGAGATCTGAGGACCAGATAACTAGAGTCCTCAGAAAGCCACTGGAGGTTAGAGCGCCGACACAGAGACAGAGGACGGGGACGGACATCCGGCTGAAGGGAAAGACATTCGGTGGAATGTTTGGCGGCACTGGAGCCATCCCAGAAGTGGAACGTCGTGGATATAGACTACAGTTTATTATTATGAGTATCACGGTGACGTACAGCGGGGGATTCAGGACCAAGCTAGTCTGGATCAACGGAAGTACAGGATCTTTCCAGGAATAACTGCCTGACCTTCTTCTTCTCTCTCCTTCTGCTCTCGGTGTGTTGCCGTTCTCAAACTCTGTTCCTTTTGGGAAACAATAACACAACAACACGCTGAAAATAGCAAATTCTGAACAAGATTTGGCTCGTGCAACCATGCAGACCTGCTTGGTTCTTTCAGGGAATAATTGAAAAGATCTACAGAGAAAATGTTTCTAATGTTCCTCTCTAACTGGGACGTTCATGGAGCGATATTGGTGGGATTTCTGCAGACGAAGTACACGGAGATTCGCTGGTAAGAGAAAATGAGGATTAACTATGTTCTGGCAAATTGTTAGAAATGGAAATTGAAGTCAGGATTAAAGAGTTTCTATTGAGAGTCTATTGGACCTGCGTCTGGACATGGAGTACCTTCAACCTGAGGCCCAAGGGGTGGATAGGGTCAGCTGCCATGGATTGGGCCTTCTTTGCCACTGTTGGAGTAGATGTGGGAGAAGTGGGATGCCTGACGGTACTCTCTTTTCATATGATTGATTTATTGATTAGGACAATGCTCATTAGTCAACATTTCTGTAAATGCGCTAGTGTTAGCCAGTCGGCTAATTTTCAACTGTTGTCCTAGTTACCCAGCATGCATGTCTTTGTTGGAGGAAACCGGAGCACCCGGAGGAAACCCACACAAACGGGCGGAGAACTCACAAACTGCACACAGACAGGCCCTGCCCGGACCTAGTCGTTTTTAGTTTTTTATGGACAGAGAACCAAACCTGCAGATAAAACAGAAGGTAAAAACTCAGTAAAAACAGGAATAAAGCATTCTCATAAAAGTGGGGACAATGTTTAAATTTCTCAGTTTACAATAAAAGTACATACGCTGATGGGCTTTGGCACAAATCTGTCCTTGTATACCTCGAAACCGGTAAGAGTGCATAACCATAACTGACTGATGGCAAACTCGAATACCTTCATCCCAAACCTGACCACAATCACCCAAACATGTTCATCTAGTAGCGTTTCTGGATTACAAAAAAAATATATATATATGGGCTGGAAGTCCCAAGGTCAAAATGGAAGAAACCTTCTAAGGTAGTCCAGAATGACCGAGCTAAGATCCTGTGGGACTTCAAGATCCAGACTGACAAACTGGTGATGGCTAACCAACCAGACATGGTGTTGATGGACAACAGCAGAAGAAGGCAGTAGTGATAGATGTGGTGATCCCAAGCAATAGCAACATCAAGAAGAAGGAACACGAGAAGATCGAGAAATACCAAGGGCTGAAAAAGAGGAGCTAGAGAACTGGGGGGCTGGGACCCCCAAATGTGGAAAGCGGGGGGGGGGTGGGACCCCCAAAAGAGCAACAGTGGTGCCAGTGGTAATCTGGTAGAGGACCCGAGCTTGAGGATGACACATACTCCCCCACAAGGGGGGAGAGGGGGATTTTTATATATATATATATATATATATATATATATATATAGGCATATTGGATTTTTAAATAACCAAGTATTCGTATCGATATCGGCCTTAACCCTCATGTTGTCTTCACCTTCGGGACCCTCTGGTGTCCCTCGGGTCAAACTGACCCGGGACTTATTTGGGGTTTTAAAAACAATTCTGAAATAAAATTTGACTTCATAATCCATTACCAAATATCGTCTTTATCTCAATTTCAAACAGCTGAGATAACATCTATGTTTAGGGAATGCATCAGTCTCTACTAGAACACAATTAAACATGGAAGTGGGGTTTTTGTCATAAGGTTATAATTCATGTTAAAAATCTACTATGGAAACAACATAAGTGTCATATCCAGAATAATGTTCTGAACTGAGTCAGGAATACATGTTTATCACAGGAAATAAGGAAAGGCCGTTGATTTTCAGGTAGAAAAAAAAGTAACTTGTACCATTTTTCTTAATAATTTTCGTAATAATTTGAAATGGGTCAATTTGACCCGACTACCACACAAAGGTTAACAATCCTCTATCGGTCGGGCTCTAGTGTGAATAATAATCATCTGGATTCAGAGGTCAATTTTTTAATTTTCCTTTTGCTTCATTAGGGAGCGGAACCCATTAATTGTGTGCATTAAGTCTCTTTGATTTTTCCATATTAGGATTAAAGAGGAATGTGCACAGAATGAGATATAAAGCAGCTTGATTTGCCCCGTTAACAGAAGTAAAGATGAATGTTTCTCAGTCGGCTCTGGAACAGTTTTCATTATTTAATCAACGTGGCCTCTTTTCTAATCTTTCAAATTAAAAGC
Organism: Etheostoma perlongum; assembly: GCA_026937815.1. NCBI lineage: Eukaryota > Metazoa > Chordata > Actinopteri > Perciformes > Percidae > Etheostoma > Etheostoma perlongum. The sequence continues at coordinate 31,671,036 of CM049378.1, read as the reverse complement.
GGAGCTTCAGCCAACAATGTAATTCTAAATAAATGGTGTTAACACGGGGATGTTTGGTTGTTAGCATGCTACATTAGCCCTCAAAGTCCAGCGTAGTGCTCCGTTAAAACCTCCAAGTGGAAGAGTGGACTTACTTTGTCCAACAGTAGGTGCTGTTGGACGTTGAAGTTTGATGATGTAGTGACTTGAGGAGCTTGTTGGTGAGCTACTGTGACTCGTGAACTAACCCACCAAGCTAGCTGGACTTTTAAAACTTGTAATACATGCTGATGTGACTCTGAGATTTCCTCAAATCAACCCCATACACCGGATAAACACCTGAACGATTTAGGCAGTCTTGATGCCTCTTGATGCCTCCTCAGGACAAACTTTACTTGTTTTTATTTCACGCCGCTAGTTCTCAAGATCTAAGAAAAGAAAACTCCATATTAATCACTTTTGTTTCCTAATGTGTAATGAACCTTACAGCCATCCTGCAACATTCATTTGATTTTAGACTTTTAATCTTCTGACAAAATGTCGCTCCAGATTTTACATGAGGCTGGCAAACTTACACACACACACACACACACACACAGTTGTGTCTCACTATCTTTATGGGGACCAGTCATTGACATAATGCATTCCCTAGCCCCTTACCCTAACCTTAACCATCAAATCTAAATGCCTAACTCTAACCCTTACCCTAACACTAACCATAACCTAATTCTAACCCTGATCCTAAAACCAGGTCTTAACCCTTACCCTAACCCTAACCATAACCTAATTCTAACCCTGATCCTAAAACCAAGTCTTAACCCTCAAACAGCCCTTTAATGTTATGGGGACCAGCATTTTGTCCCCACAAAGCTGTCAGGACCCCATAAGTATACTGTATTTCCAGTTTTTGGTCCCCACAAATGAAGTAAAACCTGGTCCACACACACACACACACAGTGTCCTTGCAAGCGCCTTCTGCAGTTGAGTGAAGCAGAGCGGCGGCTGAATGAGTGCCGATGTCCTGCAGAGGTTGATGGTGCAGGTAACATTAATTTGAGCCGACAGCTGTGACGGGACACTTTAATGCATTTACAGGACTGCTTCACTGTCCATGCGATCATCTACGGAGTCATTCACATCCTGTCGCCTCTGATTCACAACCTCCTGCACCAGTGAGCCCTGTTTCCATCCAGGAGGTCATTGTGGACATGGTGGAGGACTACAAATACCTGGGACTGCATTTGGACAATAAACTGGAGAAGAAGAAGAACCAAGAACACTCAAGCCCTCTACAGGAAGGACCAAAGCCGTCTCTGCTTTCTGAGGAGGCTGAGGTCCTTTAACATCTGCAGGACGATATGGGGGTGGATCTGAACTCTCTGTGGGGGGTGTCAGAGAGGAGGACGCTGTCCAAACTACATGTCATCTTGGACAATGTCTCCCACCCACTCCATGGCTTGCTGCTCAAACACAGGAGCACTTTCAGTGCAAGACCTATTCTCCCACAATGCACCACGGAGCGCCACAGGAAGTCTCTCCTGTCTGTGGCCATCAAACTTTATAACTCCTCCCTTTAAGTCTCTGACACACACACACACACACCCACACACACTTAGTTAGTTTTAAACTGGACAATATTTTCTGTTTTGGGCAATAACTCCGGCTTAAATTGTATTGTGCGTAATACTCTGCTGCTACTACTTATTCATTATTACTGTTCACCATTACAACTGCTTAATTAATTATGTAAAAACTGTATCATAACAACTCCTTTAGCTATGTAAATATGTATATATCCACGCTCCTTATATTGCTTCATTTTTATATTTTTACTCTGATATTGATATACTTCTCTATTTACAACTATCTGTATTTATGTTCCCTTTGTGCAATGTGTGCACCTGTAACCCAGAATTTCTGATTCGGAGGTTCATACGACGTTTCTCCCGTTCTATTAAAACTAAAAGTCACTCTGAAACAAGGCGGCGTTTCTTCTATCTCACATTAACAGATTATAACATACGGAAGAGGATTAGGGCCACTGGTGAGAAATTTATGTGAGTTCTGACTTTTATCTCAGAATTCTGAGAAAAAAGTCAGAATTCTGACTTTTATCTCAGAATTTAAAAAAGTCCGAATTCTGACTTTAATCTCAGAATTCTGACTTTAATCTCAGAATTAAAAAAAGTCTGAATTCTGACTTTAATCTCAGAATTCTGACTTTAATCTCAGAATTCTGACTTTAATCTCAGAATTTAAAAAAGTCCGAATTCTGACTTTAATCTCAGAATTTTCCAATTCTGAAAATCTCAGAATTCTGACTTTAATCTCAGAATTCTGACTTTAATCTCAGAATTTAAAAAAGTCTGAATTCTGACTTTTATCTCAGAATTTAAAAAAGTCCGAATTCTGACTTTAATCTCAGAATTCTGACTTTAATCTCAGAATTCTGACTTTAATCTCAGAATTTAAAAAAGTCAGAATTCTGACTTTAATCTCAGAATTTAAAAAAGTCCGAATTCTGACTTTAATCTCAGAATTCTGAGAAAAAAGTCAGAATTCTGAGATTAAAGTCAGAATTCTGACTTTTTCTCAGAATTCTGACTTTAATCTCAAAATTCTGACAAAAAAGTCAGAATTCTGACAAAAAAAGTCAGAACTCACATAAATGTTTCACCAGTGGCCTTAATCCTCTTCCGTAATAACACATTAACAGATTACTGAAATCAAAGTTTTTAATTTCCGAAGAGAGACTCTCACACTGTGTTGTTCCATTCGTTTAATACACAACACACAGGCTGCTTTAAATCTGTTGGGGAACTTTGAAGTCATTTTTCAAATTTTAATTTCAATGTTGTTGCGATGTTCAAATATTTCTTCCAGTTTGTATTTTAATGACCTTCGTACACTTTTTTTCTCTCCTCCCTGTTGCTTCCAGCCCAGCGACACAGACGTGAGTACACTGATTATTGATGATTGAATTCATCCCTCCCTTTACTCTCAGCTTGTTTCTCCTGTTGGATGATGTGATGACCTTTCTCTCTCTCTCTCTCTCTCTCTCTCTCTCTCTCTCTCTCTCTCTCTCTCTCTCTCTCTCTCTCTCTCTCTCTCTCTCTCTCTCAGTGTTCATCCATCGATGGCGTGTGTCCTCTCAGCTGTGAGAGTGCTGTAAGTAACCCTCCGATCGGGCTGAACGATTAATTAATTCATAATTTTCACATGCGACTTGCTCGTGACTGTTTGGTTTAACTTTCTTTATTCCTCTTTTTGCTGTTATATTTACTGTTTTTTATAAGATGAATGCTGGCATCATGTTACATATAACTTGGAACGCTGGTGATATCATGCTGTGAATTCATATTGATGTTCTCATCCTCGCTTAAAGACATAGAGCAGCGTTTGATGGAGTCTCGTGTTATTATGCTCCGCAACATGTTTAACTGTTATACAGTGAATATTGAACTAAATCCAATCGTAATATCTGGCAGAAAAATCACAATTAGATATTTTTAATGCTCCATCTGCTCAAGACCAACCCTGAACACCTTGAACAACCTCAAACATGCTTCTCCTTTGTTTCCTTCCTCTTCCTCCTGCTTCCTGCTCAGGACCTGAACTGTTTCCTGGTCGACAACAACGGCTTCATCCTGCTGTCCAAAGATAGGAAGGAGGTAAGATCTCAGGCTACATTTTTCATAATTTTTATTTTAAAAACAAGAAAAAGGTTTCCCCCCTCTCATTCCCCCTGCTCTGGTGTTTCCTCCTCTCATTCCCCCTGCTCTGGTGTTTCCCCCTCTCATTCCCCCTGCTCTGGTGTTTCCTCCTCTCATTCCCCCTGCTCTGGTGTTTCCCCCTCTCATTCCCCCTGCTCTGGTGTTTCCCCTCTCATTCCCCCTGCTCTGGTGTTTCCTCCTCTCATTCCCCCTGCTCTGGTGTTTCCCCCTCTCATTCCCCCTGCTCTGGTGTTTCCTCCTCTCATTCCCCCTGCTCTGGTGTTTCCCCTCTCATTCTCCCTGCTCTGGTGTTTCCCCTCTCATTCCCCCTGCTCTGGTGTTTCCCCCTCTCATTCCCCCTGCTCTGGTGTTCCCCCTCTCATTCCCCCTGCTCTGGTGTTCCCCCTCTCATTCCCCCTGCTCTGGTGTTTCCTCCTCTCATTCCCCCTGCTCTAGTGTTTCCCCTCTCATTCCCCCTGCTCTGGTGTTTCCTCCTCTCATTCCCCCTGCTCTAGTGTTTCCCCTCTCATTCCCCCTGCTCTGGTGTTTCCTCCTCTCATTCCCCCTGCTCTGGTGTTTTCCTCCTCTCATTCCCCCTGCTCTGGTGTTTCCTCCTCTCATTCCCCCTGCTCTGGTGTTTCCTCCTCTCATTCCCCCTGCTCTGGTGTTTCCTCCTCTCATTCCCCCTGCCCTGGTGTTTCTGAAAATTGGTCCAGGTGAGATAAGTTTGCAATCCATTATTCAATATGAAAATCCTTACTTTGGGAAAATACACATAAAATCTGACATTTAGGAAATCGATGGAAATCTCATTCGCGATGGTCTTCCCTTTTCCTGGGATAAGCATTGAGCGCACAGTCCATGTTCCAGTTTTTGTGATAGTTAGGATTAAGAAGCTGTCGGCTTTGACGCAAGGCTTCATCCTGCTTCCAATGGAAGGTCCTCCTCCTTCCATCTCTAAGGTGTGTGTGATCTATCATTCGGCGTCTCTGTCATCAAAGGTTGACCTTTAGTTCGGCCTACCTAGAGGTTGCTTTCCTGTCGGACATGCTCCCTTAGCCTTTTCCCTCCCGGGGCACAAGGAAG
>CM049378.1:31621258-31661258 GCA_026937815.1 Etheostoma perlongum | reverse complement strand
CACTCACTCTCACACACACACACTAACTCACTCACACACACAAACACACACACACACACTAACCCCAAACCACCTTCCTCCTAATTTTAATTGATTTAGTAATAAAAACTACAACTATCAAAATGTCCTCAACGTGTTTTTCAACATGGTATCATCATCTTTCTGTCTCTGAGAGGACATTTTATCTTCACACACACACACACACACACACACACACACACACACACACACACACACAGTTCATGCCTAACACCTCCTTGTCTGCTAAAATGTTTACTTCTATTTCATTTCTTTTATCAGATTGTTGTTGGGTTAAGGATTTAGTTAAGGGAAATCTACCTTTAATGTTCGCAGGTTCGAGACCTCAGGTGACCACGACGGCCAGCTGTGCAGCAGCAGCTGGCTGCGCTGAGGTTTAGCGGTCGTCCTGGGACGTCTGTCGGGGTCAAACTGACGTCCAGCCTGAGTTACAGAGCTGCATATGTCCCGTCCTCCGTCTGTTCCACAGAGGAGCACGGTCCGGTTACCTCTTATGTAATAACGGCTGGATCTGAGCGGGCTGCGAACAAAGAGCTGGAGCCGCTTGTTGTGTCTGAGGATCCAATCAGTGAAGTTGAGTGATCCGTCTTTAGTCTCTACTCCAAACGAGACCAGAGTCAAACTGAACATTATAAACTTCATGAAGGTAGAATTCACTGCAGGACGGTTGTGTTAGACCGCAGTAATTTTAGCTCGGTGGACACTGCGTGTATCTTAAAGCTAAGTTTCATAGCGACAAATGCAACGTCTTCTAGAGTAGGGTGACCAGTTTTCGGGGACAGTCCCCAATTTTGGTGACCTGTCCCTGGCTGGATCTGTCCCCGGAAATGTCCCCGGTTTTCACTGTGACTGACAGACCCGATACTGGACTGAAAGAAAGAAAACTCTGACCAGACGGAGCCGATCGAGCAGCGCTGCTCAGAGCTCAGAGATGTTTTAGAAAGCCGTATTTTACCATGCTAAAATCACTGATTATTTACATGGAGTCTGGTGGAGATATGCTGCTCTATACACGCTAAAATCACTGATTATTTACATGGAGTCTGGTGGAGATATGCTGCTCTATACACGCTAAAATCACTGATTATTTACATGGAGTCTGGTGGAGATATGCTGCTCTATACACGCTAAAATCACTGATTATTTACATGGAGTCTGGTGGAGATATGCTGCTCTATACACGCTAAAATCACTGATTATTTACATGGAGTCTGGTGGAGATATGCTGCTCTATACACGCTAAAATCACTGATTATTTACATGGAGTCTGGTGGAGATATGCTGCTCTATACACGCTAAAATCACTGATTATTTACATGGAGTCTGGTGGACTTTTATGTTCTAAAAAATGATCTTAATCTTTAACAGAAAGGTCAGCCTCCTTAGAAATCCTTTCCATAATGTTATCAGACACTTAGAATATTAATCTGAGTCTGTCAGCAGCAAAACGAGCACTTTATGAACGTAAATACAAGCTGGACAATTCTCCCATTAACTTCCATTGTAGCTTGTTTCTCTGCTGACGACTGCAGCGATCTCGTTTCATACTGCATCAATGTCAAAGGAAAATCTTTCCTCAATAGTTTATATTGTATCCGATACTCAGCTCTAGGTCTAGTGTCCCCGTTTTAAGTTTTACAAAAATTAGAAACATGACGTGTTTTGGAGGTATTTACGCTTCTGAGCTGAAAATGTCCCCGTCTGAGACATCTGGTCACCTTACTCTAGAGCTGTCCTTGACTGAAGAAGTTCTTTGGTCCAAACCAAAATTGCAGAGGAGACAGAGGACCAAACTGAACCTCATGTTGAGCCTCAATCAGAAACGGTTCAACAGCTAACGCCAGTGTCAATACAAATACAAGACCGATGCTGTCATTATATATCTAATTTATAAAAGGTTTCTAGTGCCTCATCAGAGCGACCAAAGCGTCAAAAAGCTTCCCCGTACTTTTTGACAAGCGTCCTTCCCGGGGCGGCCGGAGCTTCTTTTGCAGCTCAAGTCGGCGGCGGTGTGCACGTACAGGTAAACACTCGGAATAGCACACGCTTTTTATCGATGTTTTTAACTTTTTCTCACGTTTTTGTCCTTTTTTTTAACACTTTTGACGCTTTTTTCCCATGTTTGTCCCTTTTTTTGATGTTTAACACTACGTAACACTAACTTATTAACTTTAGTTTTACAGTTATTTTTGGAATTTATGGCCAATAAACCTCATTTATAGGAAATTATACCTAATGTTTGAGTTAGAAAAGCAGAAATTAGGAATTATTGAGACTAAAATTAAAGGAATGGATGTTGATGATAATCACAGACTGGAATATGTCAACTTTTACTCAATACTATTTCAAAAACACTTCCATTTGTTTTACAATGCTATAAAATTGAATAAGACGCCCCAAAATTAATGAAAGTAGTACTGTACTTGGCAAAGTAAATATTGAAGTATGCAAATTGAGACAAAGCCCAAACAAACAACCTCAAATATGGCTGCCAGAGAGGGGAAAAAGTCTGTAACTTCTGACACAAACAAAACTTTTGGTACTTAAAATAATCTACACGCAGCTGGTGTAACCATAAAGCCAGAGTCATTTACCATAGAGGCTCATTTTTCATTATTTGCATGTCTGCTGCGTTCCCAGTCGCCTTACTAAGCAGATATTGTGATAAAGTGCTTCCCCCCGTGTTTTTGCTGAGCTCTGGACTTTACAGGAAGTTGTGTGGAAACACCCAGAATCCTCCCTGGCGTTAGAGCCACTGTGGTGTGAAGGTGTAGTGCATTGCAGGGCAGGGTAAATATTTAATCAGCAGAGGAATAAAATCAGTGCTGACTAACAGCAATGGGTCATAGTGAGGAAGTGTGGTGAGTCGGCTTGTTATTGGTCGGTTGGATCGATGATGCGGTCTGAGAAGCTGCTCCTTCCTGGAGGCCCCTGTTCGTCCTCAGGTTAGACTCACGAACACCAGCGCCCGAGCACAGAGGTGCGAAGGAACCTCTTGTTTGTGCGAGGATTATTATCATTCTGTGACATCACTCGCATGTTTGAGGGGCTTAGCATGCACACATGTCAGACCTGGCAAAAACTACAAAGCGTGGTAGTGATTGGGCCTGAGCGTTGCCAGGGGGCTCCATAGCAACCCCTAACGAGCTTAGGAATTCTGAACATTTTTCTAAGTTAATATACCAAATTTTGAGGGAACATAGGTGCATAGTCCATAGCATAGCATTTTGTTGAAATATTTCCACCTTACAGGTCCACCCGAGAGTGGTATGGTTGCTCTATAGCGCCCCCTAATTGGTTTTAGCAGTTGGATACATTGTTGACGCCCTGAATATATACAAATACTAACAAATATTGGCGCCCACATAAACACCTGGGAGCTGTGTGAGACTGTACAGCGTTTTGGCCCATACCTGTAAGGGGGATCCATAGCGCCCCCCTAATGCTTGCAAGGTCTTAACTTGGACATAGTTGCTCCGATCTTCCCCAGATTTAATACACATATTGTTCCAATCATTGCGGACATATTTCCCATTTACCTTCACTAGCTCTGGCCAACGACTGTTTGTGGTCACAACCCCCCCACCCCCTGTGGGCTTTTCCCGAAGCTTTTCACAACATTTTTACCGCTTCTTTTAACATTTTTATAGTTTTTTCTGAGTTTTTGTCTCCTTTCCAATTGTTTTTTTGGCTATTTTTTGACACTTTTGTCACCTTTTTTTATTTTTTTAAGTTTTTTTTTCGAACATTTGTCACCTTTTGAAGTCTTTGTCTCTTTTTTGAGTCTTCTTGCGACAAATGTTTTTGTTTTTGAGCTTTTCTCAATACATACATACATGTCCCTGGACCTCCCTAGACCTCCCCCCACTCCCCCCAATGTTGAACCCAAAAGTAGTTTTAGTCGTGCTCAAACTCAGATTGGACAGATAGTCTAGCTAGCTGTCTGGATTTACCCTGCAGAGATCTGAGGACCAGGTAACCATAGTCCTCAGATTGGACAGATAGTCTAGCTAGCTGTCTGGATTTACCCTGCAGAGATCTGAGGACCAGGTAACCATAGTCCTCAGAAATCCACCGGAGGTTAGAACACCAACACAGAGACAGAGAAAAGGGACGGATATCAGACTGAAATGAGGGCAAACCGGCGTAATTTCGACAGCACCGGAGCAATCCTGCAAATGAAACTTTGTCGATATAGACTAGCTTCCCTCAAACTGGCCATCTGTGATTTATTAACACAATGTTTTACTGTCAGCTTTTTCTTTCTGCTGCAGTCCTGAATATCACTCAGCAGAAACACGGCAGACTGCAGACAGAGCGCCAGGCAGCAGTTTTGACCCTGGCTCATATTTTTGAGTTTATTCCCATATGTTTACCCTCTGCTGCTGCTGCTGTCAGGTAAACAGAGGGTCAGGTTTCGCTGTAAGCAGCATCCGACCGCTAACGCAAACCCGCGAGTCCTCTGAGGCTGCTGGGAAAATCCCTTCCAGGCGGAGATAAAGTGTGTGCAGAGAGCGGCTCAGACAAAAGGCTCTGAATAATTCAAGGAGTCTGGTGCTGCTAAGGGCCAGACTTTAAATCACATGTTAACACTTTACACACTCTGTTTTTAAAGGTATAGTAAGTACGGGTGGCACGGTTCGGTTTGTATCACGGTCTTTTTTAGGGTCACGGTCTTTTTTAACGCTCATGTTGGGGTCAAATTGACCCATTTTCCATTTTTTCATGATGTCCTAAAATTTGACCCGTTTTCAGTTTTTTTATCACAAAAAATGGGCCTTCGAAATAAGCTGAAAATGTCATCATTAGAAATATCAAATAACTTTGGAAAAAACATCAATAAAAGCACCCACAACATTGGAAAATTGACAAAAATGTTGGAAAAAGCGATAATAGTGTTTCATGGTTGACAGGAAGACAACACAAGGGTTAACTACCCAATTGTAATAACCCAAAATAACATCAAATTTTGGGGCGTCTTATTCAATTTTATAGCATTGTAAAACAAATGGAAGTGTTTTTTTGCTACATCCTGCTACGTCCTGCTACATCCTGCTACGTCCTGCTACGTCCTGCTACGTCCTGCTACGTCCTGCTACGTCCTGCTACGTCCTGCTGTGCCTTGTAACGCCGCACAGTGCCCTGCTATGCCATGAACTACTACAAAGAACTACTACAAACTACTATTTTTTGGGACTGTTATTGCCACTCTTCATTCTAACCCCAGCCGGTCGTCAGACACCGCCTACCAAGAGCCTGGGTCTGGGCCTGGGCCTGGGCCTGGGCCTGGGTCTGTCCCAGGTTTCTTCCCAAAGGGGAGTTTTTCCTCGCCTCTGTCGCACTGTTGCTTGCTCTGTAGGAAACTACTAGACCTGTTGGGTCCTTGTAAATTCTGGAGTGTGGTCTAGACCTGCTCTATCTGTAAAGTGTCTCGAGATAACTCTTGTTATGAATTGATACTATAAATAAAATTGGATTGAATTCCAGTAGCTTAGTATTAGCTTTTCATGCTTCGGGGGGGACGGGGCTGGAGGCTCCGGAGCTAACGCTAACCCCCGTCATGCCGCTAAGCATCCAGGGAAACAAGACAGGACACTGGGGGGGTTTTGAGGAGTTGCATTTCTTTGTGCTCAAAATTTAGACTCGAGCTACTGTGATATGTCACTGGATATCTCCACCGTGACATGTTAACGCTGTAATTCGCATCGCTGTCGGTGTGTATAGTTTTGATGCGAAATATTGGGCAGGCAGGTGCACTACGAGTTCCTGCATGGTTTCAGCGCAATTTCATTTTGTCTCAAATCGTAGGCATCGCTCCCCCCCCCCCGAATACAGCGTGAAAAAGCCCGGTCTCGGGGGACAACACAGGGGTCATAAACGTCAAACACTACAGGCACAGGCTGTGCACCAAAATACAACAAACTACTCCAGCCAACCACCAACAAGATGGTTGAGGTAGGGGGAGGGGGTGGGGGTTAGTGACAGTTAGTCATCACAGTTAGGGAGACCGGGGTTGGGGGGGGGGGACATTGACTTGGAACGTCAACAGAAGCGACCGTGCAGGAACTCATAGTCTTGACGTTTTTTACTCGCAAAATAAGGGCCAGTAAAAATTAAGTTATTAAGTTGTTTTTTTTTTACTATAATTAACTATGGGTTTCTCCGTGACTCTTCTGAAGATTTTGGTTACGTTGTTTGACCGGTTTGAGCCGCTGCTCCTTCGCGTCGAAAGGAGCCGGTTGAGGTGGTTCGGGCATCTGGTAAGGATGCCTCCTGGGGGGGTCCCTAGGGAGGTGGTCCAGACACGTCCAGCTGGGAGGAGGCCTCGGGGAAGACCCAAGACTAGGTGGAGGCACGTCCAGCTGGGAAGAGGCCTCGGGGAAGACCCAGGACTAGGTGGAGGGACGTTTAGCTGGGAGGAGGCCTCGGGGAAGACCCAGGACTAGGTGGAGGGACGTCCAGCTGGGAGGAGGCCTCGGGGAAGACCCAGGTCTAGATTGAGAGATTATATCTCTAACCTGGCCTGGGAACGCCTCGGGATCCCCCAGTCGGAGCTGGTTGATGTGGCCCGGGAAAGGGAAGTTTGGGGTCCCCTACTGGAGCTGCTGCCCCCAAGACCTGATACCGGATAAGCGGATGAAGATGGATGGATGTTTGACCGTTTTCTGACAGTTTTTGCATTTTCAGCTCTTTTGACATTTTTAAAATGTTATTTTTTTCTATGCTTTTTTGAATTGTTCCCGTTTAGCCTCTCTTTTCAATGTTTTTTTTTTGTTTGTTTTATACACTCTTGACCTTTTTCTCTTGACTTTGAGCAAAGTATAATTTCTTTTCCCTTACCCGACCAGACATGTAACACATGAGTAACCCTTCCAGCTCTCTGTGTGTATCTGTGCGTGACCCACGTGAAAAAACTAACAAACCCTGTCCACGTTTTGTGTTTTTCCAGGTCGGACGCTTCTTGGGCGAGGTGGACGGGTCGGTGATGGCGTCGCTCCTCAAGATGGGACTGTACAAAAAGTAGGACTGACGGACAGAAAGCACTTCATGAGACGTGTTAAGATGAAGAGATGTTGCTGACGTGAGTCTGGATGTTTGTGTGTGTGTGCGCAGAGTGTCGCTGTTCGACTACCAGGCGATGTGTAAGGACAGTCAACACCACGCCAACAGCGCCCGCCCGCTGCTCAGTGTGAGTTACCATCAACATACACAACTTCCCTTAGACCAGATTACATTAGATTAGATTACATTAGATTAGATTATACTTTATTCATCCCACAGCGAGGAAATCCCCTTATAAGGTGCACTGACCATGGCTCCAATCAGGGTGTCGTCCCAGTTGCAAGTAGAACTGTCTTATTGTTCATTTATTTTTAAATTAGTCTTTGTTTAACTGCAGTTAATTGCTAACATTAGCTAAGATACTACAGTATGCTACGCTAGCTGTTGATTTTGTTTCGATATGCCAAATTGTAATTATATAAGCGATTATTAGTCACACTGTATATTTGTATTATTATTTCAACTTGCCTTAACACACACGTTCATAGCAACAAAGATGGGGGGATGCAGTTAGATAAACAGTTTTAGGCTTATTAAGAGGCGTATTTTACTTCATAGGCCAATGCGTTTGTGTTTTTACATTATCTGGGTCACATGATGATGTAACCAAAATATTAGATTTTTGACCAAAGGTATTTGTTTTAGACCAAAAATGAAAAAACAGAGCCGTTAATCTATTTATGTTACACCCGTCGGACGATTTTTATTCATTCTTCAGTTTAAAACAAAAATACATCTTATTCATGTTTTCATACAGCAGTTTTTATTTTTTTTATTTTAATTCTGAGAGCCAAAAAAAACGTTTTTGGTCTAAAATAAAATACATGGTATTTCCTTTTTTTCAGTTAATGTTCTTAAGTAGAAAAATCGGGTTCTGACAGATATCACTGCTTTAGTGACTCGACTGCATTTTGTCATATTCAAAAGCTCCGCAATATTAAAAACCACTTTGTGTCATATCTGCATCTGTTCCTCCTGCAGCCCTTTTATTGCATCGCTGCGTTGATCCGATGGCTCTTCTCCAACGCTCTGATGTAAGTCTCCACAGATGTTTTAATTATTATTGTTAGTCAGTAGTTTGTCAGAGGAGAACGACAGGAAGTAAAAAGGTAAATATTGGGTAAAAAGGCTGATTGTCCTCCAGAGAAACAGCTGCAATCCTTCTTTTTGTATTTTTTGAAAACATTTTACAAAGGCTAATTTGTGAACCCGTTAAATCGTCACAGCCGAGTGAAGGTAGGTAGGTATGAAGGTTAATAAAGGAAAAACATGCATTAAATAGATCAATTTGTCTTTATAGGACTATTAGAGCTGTCAGTCTTCCCCTATAATACCAGATATTCAAATAATATTTGAATATTTAATGCTCATATGCAGCTTGTTATAAATATTAGTACTCACTACTACAGTACTCAGGCTTATGCAGTGTCAATACGTCCTGCTACGTCCTGCTGGGCCTTGTAATGCAGCACAGTGCCCTGCTATGCCATGAACTACTACAAACTACTATTTTTTGGGACTGTTATTGCCACTCTTCATTCTAACCCCAACCGGTCGTCAGACACCGCCTACCAAGAGCCTGGGTCTGGGTCTGGGTCTGGGCCGGGTCTGGGCCTGGGTCTGGGCCTGGGTCTGGATCTGGGCCTCGGCCTGGGTCTGGTTCTGGGTCTGTCCCAGGTTTCTTCCTAAAAGGAAGTTTTTCCTCGCCACTGTCTCCCTGTTGCTTGCTCTGGAGGAAACTACTAGACCTGTTGGGTCCTTGTAAATTCTGGACTATGGCCTAGACCTGCTCTATCTGTGAAGTGACTCGAGATAACTCTTGTTATGAATTAATACTATAAATAAAATTGAATTCAAATCAATTCAGTACCAGTATAAACATGTGGTTGCTGTTACACGTTCTGCCCACTAGAGGGACTTCCAACACAGCGACACTACAGAACACGTTAATAGTTTTTTACCATTTTTTTCTTCTTCTTGTGGTTGATGGTGTGTTTTTGTGTCCCGTCAGGTTCCTGCTGGACTTTAATCTCTGTGGTCTGTGGCACTCTGACTACTTTGTGGACGGTAAGACGTGAAACACGTTGAACGTCGTCGTACCACCGGGCAGAAATAACCGATTATGTTCACGCTTGGCGTCTTTTAACAAACTGCCAGCGTGTGTTCTGCATTATAATCCCGTGGCGTACACCACGCCACCGCCGACGTCTTTTCTGCAGCTCGGAGCGTTTTTTTGAAAAGTTTGACAGCCGACCAATGGCAAGCGGAGTAGGCAGACCTGTCGTTTCCATAACAACAAGAAAAAATGGAGTCTGAGCACAGCAAGTTATATTTGATATGACCGGGTGCTCTGTGTGCAGCGAACTCGCTTTGTTATAGCTAACATTAGCATCGCTCTCTCTCTCTCTCTCTCTCTCTCTCTCTCTCTTTCTCTAGCTCGCTTCACCGCTTTGTTTTAGCTAACGTTAGCACCTCTCTCTCTCTCTCTCTCTCTCTCTCTCTCTCTCTCTATCTCTTTCTTTCTCGCTCCACCGCTTTGTTTTAGCTAACGTTAGCACCTCTCTCTCTCTCTCTTTCTCTCTCTTCTCTCTCTATTCTTTCTCAAGCTCGCTCCACCGCTTTGTTTTAGCTAACGTTAGCACCTCTCTCTCTCTCTCTCTCTCTCTCTCTATTCTTTCTCAAGCTCGCTCCACCGCTTTGTTTTATCTAACGTTAGCATCGCTCTCTCTCTCTCTCTCTCTCTCTCTCTCTCTAGCTCGCTCCACCGCTTTGTTTTATCTAACGTTAGCATCGCTCTCTCTCTCTCTCTCTCTCTCTATTCTTTCTCTAGCTCGCTCCACCACTTTGTTTTAGCTAACGTTAGCATTGCTCTCTCTCTCTCTCTCTCTCTCTCTCTCTCTCTCTCTATTCTTTCTCTAGCTCGCTCCACCACTTTGTTTTAGCTAACGTTAGCATTGCTCTCTCTCTCTCTCTCTCTCTCTCTCTCTCTCTTCTTTTTCAAGCTCGCTCCTCCACTTTGTTTTATCTAATGTTAGCACCGCTCTCTCTCTCTCTCTTCTGTTCTTTCTCTAGCTCGCTCCACCGCTTTGTTTTAGCTAACGTTAGCACCTCTCTCTCTCTCTCTCTCTCTCTCTCTCTTCTTTTTCTAGCTCGCTCCACCACTTTGTTTTATCTAATGTTAGCACCTCTCTCTCTCTCTTCTTTCTCTAGCTCGCTCCACCACTTTGTTTTAGCTAACGTTAGCACCTCTCTCTCTCTCTCTCTCTCTCTCTCTCTCTCTTTCTTTTTTCTCGCTCCACCACTTTGTTTTATCTAACGTTAGCACCTCTCTCTCTCTCTCTCTCTCTCTCTCTCTCTCTCTCTCTCTCTCTTCTTTTTCTAGCTCGCTCCACCACTTTGTTTTATCTAATGTTAGCACCGCTCTCTCTCTCTCTCTTCTTTTTCTAGCTCGCTCCAAACTTTGTTTTATCTAATGTTAAACCCCCTTCAGCTCCATCTTGTGGTCAACAAGCGTAATATTCCTAGCTCATAGCTCCACCGTTTGTTCAATCTAACGTTAGCATTTATTTGTTTAAAGAATGAAATATAATAAGAGTGATAACCTCAAAGTAAAGATGAAACTGAGCAATATTAACCAGAGCTGCAACAATTAATCGATTAGTATTAGTACTATCAGTACTAGTGTACTATCAGTGTGGACAACAGTATTGTTGTCATTACTTAGAATTCCTCATGGAGACGACAGTATCTCTGTCCCTAGGAGGGTCGCTGGTTCAAGTCCCCACACGGACCAAAGTATGGTGGTGGACTGTTAGCTGGAGAGGTGCCAGTTCAGCTCCCTTGAGCAAGGCACTTGCTTGGGCTGCCTTTTCATGGGCATATATCTCCATTAGTGCATGTATAGGTACTGAGCATGTGTGTGTAATAACAACATTGTAATTTCCCCTTGCAGGATTAATAGTATACAGTATTTATGTATTTATTTATTAGAATATACGCACTGTATCTTTACTTGATGGCACCCTGTTGCTTGTGTTGTGTTTCAGGATGTTTGTGGTGCAGCAGGTTCCTGACAGTAACCTGGTTCTGGTTGTGACTCAGGCCGACTGTGACTGTTCCCGTCAGTATGGACCCATGTTGCTGGAGCCCAAAGAAATCAAATATATCCTTCAAATATATCCAAATATATCCAAATACATCCTTCAAATATATCATTCAAATATATCCAAATATATCCTTCAAATATATCCAAATATATCCAAATATATCCAAATATATCCTTCAAATATATCCAAATATATCCTTCAAATATATCCTTCAAATATATCCAAATATATCCAAATATATCCTTCAAATATATCAAATATTCCAAATATATCCTTCAAATATATCCTTCAAATATATCATATTGATATAAATATATCCAAATATATCCAAATATATCCTTCAAATATATCCCAAATATATCCTTCAAATATATCCATCTTCAAATATCCAAATATATCAAATATATCATTCAAATATATCCAAATATATCCAAATATATCCTTCAAATATATCCAAATATATCCTTCAAATATATCCAAATATATCCAAATATATCCAAATATATCCTTCAAATATATCCAAATATATCCTTCAAATATATCCAAATATATCTTCAAATATATATATATCAAATATATCCTTCAAATATATCCAAATATATCCTTCAAATATATCCAAATATATCCTTCAAATATATCAAAATATATCCTTCAAATATATCCAAATATATCCTTCAAATATATCCAAATATATCCTTCAAAATATATCCTTCAAATATATCCAAATCAAATATTCAAATATATCCAAATATATCCTTCAAATATATCCAAAATATCCTTCAAATATATCCTTCAAAATATATATCAAATATATCCAAATATATCCAAATATATCAAAATATATTCAAATATATCAAATCCAAATATATCTTCAAATATATCAAATATCTTCAAATATATCAAATATATCCTTTTATAAAAATATATCCTTCAAATATATCAAAATATACACCAAATATATCCTTCAAATATATCAAAATATATCCTTCAAATATATCAAAATATATCCTTCAAATATATCCAAATATATCCTTCAAATATATCCAAATACATCCTTCAAATATATCCTTCAAATATATCCAATATATCCAAATATATCAAATATATCAAATATATCCAAATATCCAAATATATCCAAATATATCCTTCAAATATATCCAAATATATCCTTCAAATATATCAATATATCCCCAAATATATCCTTCAAATATATCCAAATATATCCTTCAAATATATCAAAATATATCCTTCAAATATATCAAATATATCCAAATATATCCCAAAATATATCAAATATATCCTTCAAATATATCAAATATATCCAAATATATCCAAATATATCCAAATATATCCTTCAAATATATCCAAATATATCCTTCAAATATATCCAAATATATCCTTCAAATATATCAAAATATACCCAAATATATCCTTCAAATATATCCAAATATATCAAATATATCCAAAAATAATCCAAATATATCCTTCAAATATATCCAAATATATCCTTCAAATATATCCAAATATATCCTTCAAATATATCCTTCAAATATATCCAAATATATCCTTCAAATATATCCAAATATATCCAAATATATCCAAATATATCCAAATATATCCTTCAAATATATCCTTCAAATATATCCAAATATATCCAAATATATCAAATATATCCTTCAAATATATCCAAATATATCCTTCAAATATATCCAAATATATCCAAAAATCCTTAGTTCCAAATATATCCAAATATATCCTTCAAATATATCCAAATATATCCTTCAATCAAATATATCCTTTTCAAATATATTAAAATATATCCTTCAAATTATAAAAAATTTATCCTTCAAATATATCCAAATATATCCTTCAAATATATCCAAAATATCCTTCAAATATATCCAAATATATCCCAAATATATCCAAAATATCCTTCAAATATATCCAACATATCCTTCAAATATATCCAGGATATATCATTTCAAATATATCCAAATATATCCTTCAAATATCCAAATATATCCCAAAGGGTCAAATATATCCTTCAAATATATCCAAATATATCCCAAATATCAAATATATCCTTCAAATATATCCAAATATATCCAAATATATCCTTCCAAATATATCCAATATAATATACCAAATATATCCTTCAAATATATCCAAATATATCCTTCAAAACCCATATCAAATATATCCAAACCTTCAAATATATCCAATATATCCTTCAAATCCAGACCACACAAAATATACTTCAAATATATCCAGATCCACATCATATCCAAATATATCCATCAAATATATCCAAATATATCAACTATCCAAATATATCCAAATACAAATATATCCAAATATATCCTTCAAATAGATTATACATCCAAATATATCCAAATATATCCTTCAAATCCAGACAAATAAATCCAGATTCAAATATATCCAAATATATCCTTCAAATATATCCAAATATATCCTTCAAATATATCCAAATATATCCAAATAGATCCACAAATAATCCAAATATATTTTCCAAATATATCATCAATATATCCTTCAGATATATTCAAATATCCAGATATATATCCAGACTATATCCATCCAGATTACATCCAGATAAAAGTTTTCCAGACTGAATCCAGACTACAATCCAGACTATCCAGACTACAATCCAAACTTTAGTTAAATTAAAAGACTAACAGTTTTCCAGACTACAAACCCAGATTAAATCACAAAAAAAAGATTGAGGAACATCAAAATCCAGACTAGTTTCTGTTTTAATCCAGACTGACGGTATCCTCCAGACTAACATCCAGTGAACATAACGCCACCATCCAGATCCAGTGCAACAGGATGAAATCCCAGAATATCAATCCAGACCCAAAATCCAGCCACTCAACCACCAAAGGTACAGTCCCAGGGTCTACACATCCAGACTACACACCCAGACTACACATCCAGACCACACACCCAGACTACACATCCAGACCACACACCCACCCAGACTACACATCCAGACCACACATCAATCCAGACTACACATCCAGACTACACATCAATCCAGACTACACATCCAGACCACACATCCAGACTACACATCCAGACTACACACATCCAGACTACACATCCAGACTACACACCCAGACCACACATCCAGACCACACATCCAGACCACACATCCAGACTACACATCCAGACTACATCCAGACTACACATCCAGACTACACACCCAGACCACACATCCAGACCACACATCCAGACCACACATCCAGACCACACATCCAGACCACACACAATCCAGACTACACATCCAGACTACACTATTTTGACATACTACACTATGACATTTTATATTATAATATTCTTTTTTATGAATTTTTTTTTTATATACTACACTATTTTTTTTGACATACTATACTATGACTTTTTTTTACTCTTTAGTCATACTATACTGACTTTTTAATGATTTTTTTACGTACTACACTATGACTTTTTGTGAATTTTTTCAACATATTATGACTTATTTTTGTTATGTTTTGTTATGTTCTTATGTATTTTTTTGACATACTATACTATGACATTTTTGACTTTTAGTCATACTATACTATGACTATTTTCATACTACAATATGCTTTTTATGATTTTTTTTTACTTACTATACTATGACATTTTATGAATTTTTCAACATACTTTGACTTTTTTAAACTTTATAGTCATACTACACTATGACTTTTTCATACTATAATATGCTTTGTATGATTTTTTCGACATATTATACTATGACTATTTTTCAACTTTATTGGACTTACTGTACTGACTTTTTGTGAGATATTATACTATGAATTTATGACTTTTTTTGAGATACTATACTATGAATTTATGACTTTTTCCGACATACTACACTATGACATTTTATATTATAATATTCTTTTTTATGAATTTTTTTTAATATACTACACTATTTTTTTTCGACATACTATACTATGACTTTTTTTTATTCTTTAGTCATACTATACTGACTTTTTAATGATTTTCTTTACGTACTCCACTATGATTTTTTTCCAACATACTATAGTATGACTTTTTGTGACTTTTTTCAACATATTATGACTTATTTTTGTTATGTTTTGATGTTTTTTTTCGACATACTATACTTTGACATTTTATGAATTTTTTCGACATACTATACTATGACTTTTTACACTATATTATGCTTTTTATGAATTTTTTTACATACTATACTATGACATTTTTGACTTTTAGTCATACTATACTATGACTTTTTTCATACTACAATATGCTTTTTTTGATTTTTTTTACTTACTATACTATGACATTTTATGCATTTTTCAAAATACTATACTTTGACTTTTTTTAAACTTTATAGTCATACTACACTATGACTTTTTCATACTATAATATGCTTTGTATGAATTTTTCGACATACTATACTATGACTATTTTTCAACTTTATTGGACTTGGACTTTTTTTGAGATTGATGAATTTATGACTTTTTTTGACATGCTATACTATGACTTTTTTGATTTTTTTCGACATACTATACTATGACTTTTTTGATTTTTTATAATTTTTTCGACATACTATACTATGACTTTTTTATGATTTTGTGACCTTTTATGACTTTTTTATGATTTTTTATGATTTTTCGACATACTATACTATGATCTTTTTTCGACATACTATACTATGACTTTTTTATGATTTTTCATTTTTTCGACATACTATACTATAACATTTTTTATGATTTTGTGACCTTTTATGACATTTTTATGATTTTTTCGACATACTATACTATGACATTTTTATGATTTTTCGACATGCTATACTATGACTTTTTTATGAACTTTTATGACTTTTTTATGATTTTTCGACATACTATACTATGACTTTTTATGATTTTTGACCTTTTATGACATTTTTATGATTTTTTGACATACTATACTATGACTTTTTTATGATTTTTGACCTTTTATGACTTTTTATGATTTTTCGACAAACTATACTATGACATTTATGATTTTGTGACCTTTTATGACATTTTTATGATTTTTCGACATACTATACTATGGCTTTTTTCGACATACTATACTATGACATTTATGATTTTGTGACTTTTTTATGCTTTTTTTCGACATGCTATACTATGACTTTTTTATGATTTTTTCGACATACTATACTATGACATTTTATATGATTTTATGATTTTTCAACATTTACTATGACATTTTTTATGATTTTGTGACCTTTTATGACATTTTTATGTTTTTTCAACATACTATACTATGACATTTTTATGATTTTGTGACCTTTTATGACATTTTTATGTTTTTTCGACATACTATACTATGACATTTTTTCGACATACTATACTATGACATTTTATATGACATTTTTATGATTTTTTTTTGACATACTATTTTTATGACATTTTTTATGACATTTTTATGATTTTTTTGACATACTATACTATAACATTTTTATGATTTTGTGTTCTTTTTATGACATTTTCATGATTTTTTTTCGACATATACTATATTATTTTTTTTTATGACATTTTAATGATTTTTCGACATACTATACTATGACTTTTTTTATGATTTTGTGACCTTTTATGACTTTTTATGATTTTTTCGACATGCTATACTATGATTTTTATGATTTTGTGACCTTTTATGACTTTTTTTTTTTATGATTTTTTCGACATGCTATACTATGACATTTTTTTTTTTATGACCTTTTATGACTTTTTATGATTTTTTCGACATACTATACTATGGCATTTTTTTTTTCGACATACTATACTATGACATTTATGATTTTTTACCTTTTATGACTTACTATGATTTTTTATGATTTTTTCGACATACTATACTATGACTTTTTTTATGATTTTGTGACCTTTTATGACATTTTTTATGATTTTTCGACATACTATACTATGGATTTTTTATGACATACTTTATGACATTTTTTATGATTTTTGACCATTTATGACATTTTTTTATGATTTTTCGACATACTATACTATGACATTTTTTGACATTATACTTTTATGACTTTTTTATGATTTTTTTCAACATACTATACTATGACATTTTTGACATTTTTATGATTTTGTGACCTTTTATGACATTTTTATGATTTTTTCGACATACTATACTATGACATTTTATATGACATTTTTATGATTTTTTCAACATACTATACTATGACATTTTTTATGATTTTGTGACCTTTTATGACTTTTTTGATTTTTTCAACATACTATACTATGACATTTTTCGACATTATTTATGACATTTTTATGATTTTTTTTATGATTTTTCGACATACTATACTATAACATTTTTTATGATTTTGTGTTCTTTTATGACATTTTCATGATTTTTTCGACATACTATACTATGACATTTTTTTTATGATTTTAATGATTTTTCGACATACTATACTATGACATTTTTTTTTATGATTTTGTGACCTTTTATGACATTTTCATGATTTTTTGACATACTATACTATGACTTTTTTATGATTTTGTGACCTTTTTATGACTTTTTATGATTTTTCGACATACTATACTATGACTTTTTATGGTTTTGTGACCTTTTATGACTTTTTTATGATTTTTCGACATGCTATACTATGACTTTTTTATGATTTTTCGACATACTATACTATGGCTTTTTTCGACATACTATACTATGACATTTATGATTTTGTTACCTTTTATGACATTTTTATGATTTTTCGACATACTATGACTTTTTTATGATTTTGTGACCTTTTATGACTTTTTATTTTTTATGATTTTTCGACATACTATACTATGACATTTTTTATGACATGACTTACTATGACATTTTTTATGATTTTGTGACCATTTATGACATTTTTATGATTTTTCGACATACTATACTATGACATTTTTCGACATGCTATACTATGACTTTTTTATGACATATTTTTTCAACATACTATACTATGACATTTTTTGACATTTTTATGATTTTGTGACCTTTTATGACATTTTTATGATTTTTTCGACATACTATACTATGACATTTTTTATGATTTTGTGACATTTTATGACATTTTTTATGATTTTTTTCAACATACTATACTATGACATTTTTTATGATTTTGTGACCTTTTATGACATTTTTTTATGTTTTTTCGACATACTATTTATGACATTTTTTATGACATTTTTATGATTTTTTCGACATACTATACTATGACATTTTTATGATTTTGTGTTCTTTTATGACATTTTTCATGATTTTTTCGACATACTATACTATGACATTTTTTTGATATGACTTTTTTTTATGATTTTTCAACATACTATACTATGACATTTTTTATGATTTTTGACCTTTTATGACATTTTTATGTTTTTTCAACATACTATACTATGACATTTTTTATGATTTTGTGACCTTTTATGACATTTTTTATGTTTTTTTTATGACATACTATACTATGACATTTTTCAACATTTACTATGACATTTTTATGACATTTTTATGATTTTACTTTTATGACTTTTTTATGATTTTTATACTATATATGACATTTTTATGATTTTGTGATTTTTATGACATTTTCATGATTTTTTTCGACATACTATACTATGACATTTTTATGACATTTTAATGATTTTTCGACATACTATACTATGAAATTTTTATGATTTTGTGACCTTTTTATGACATTTTTATGATTTTTTCGACATACTATACTATGACATTTTTTTTTATGATTTTGTGACCTTTTATGACTTTTTTTATGATTTTTCGACATGCTATACTATGACTTTTTTATGATTTTTGACCTTTTATGACTTTTTTATGATTTTTCATGATTTTTTTCGACATACTATACTATGACATTTTTTATGATTTTGTGACCTTTGATGACATTTTTATGATTTTTTTTCGACATACTATACTATGACATTTTTATGACATTTTTATGATTTTTTCGACATACTATACTATGATTTTTTTATGATTTTGTGACCTTTTATGATTTTTTATGATTTTTTGACATACTATACTATGACATTTTTTCGACATGCTATTATGACTTTTATTTTTTAATGATTTTTTTTGACATACTATACTATGACATTTTTTATGACATTTTTATGATTTTTCGACATACTATACTATGACTTTTTTATGATTTTGTGACCTTTTATGACTTTTTTATGATTTTTCGACATGCTATACTATGACTTTTTTATGGTTTTGTGACCTTTTATGACTTTTTTATGATTTTTCGACATACTATACTATGGCTTTTTTCGACATATTATACTATGACATTTATGATTTTGTTACCTTTTATGACATTTTTATGATTTTTCGACATACTATGACTTTTTTTATGATTTTGTGACCTTTTATGACTTTTTTATGATTTTTCGACATACTATACTATGGCTTTTTTCGACATACTATACTATGACATTTTTTATGATTTTGTGACCATTTATGACATTTTTATGATTTTTCGACATACTATACTATGACATTTTTTTTTTTCGACATGCTATGCTTTATGATTTTTTTATGATTTTTTCCACATACTATACTATGACATGACATTTTTATGATTTTGTGACCTTTTATGACATTTTTATGATTTTTTCGACATACTATACTATGACATTTTATGACATTTTTTATGATTTTTTCATGACATACTATACTATGACATTTTTTATGATTTTGTGACCTTTTTATGACATTTTTATGTTTTTTCAACATACTATACTATGACATTTTTTATGATTTTGTGACCTTTTATGACATTTTTATGATTTTTTCGACATACTATACTATGACATTTTATGACATTTTTATGATTTTTCAACATACTATACTATGACATTTTTATGATTTTGTGACCTTTTATGACATTTTTTATTTTTTGACAACATACTATGACTTTTTTTGACATTTTATGACATTTTTTATGATTTTGTGACCTTTTATGACATTTTTTTATGTTTTTTCGACATACTATACTATGACATTTTTTATGACATTTTTTATTTTTATGATTTTTCGACATACTATACTATGACATTTTTATGATTTTGTGTTCTTTTATGATATTTTATGATTTTTTCGACATACTATACTATGAAATTTATTTTTTTAATGATTTTTCGACATACTATACTATGAAATTTTTTATGATTTTGTGATTTTTTATGACATTTTCATGATTTTTTGACATACTATACTATGACTTTTTTATGATTTTGTGACCTTTTATGACTTTTTTATGATTTTTCGACATACTATACTATGACATATTTTATGACATTTTATGACATTTTTATGATTTTTCAACATACTATACTATGACATTTTTATGATTTTTGACCTTTTATGACATTTTTATGTTTTTTTGACATACATACTAAACTATGACATTTTTTATGATTTTGTGACCTTTTATGACATTTTTATGTTTTTTGACATACTATACTATGACATTTTTATGACATTTTTTATGATTTTTCGACATTAACATTTTTATGATTTTGTGTTCATTTTATGACATTTTCATGATTTTGATTTTTTATGACATACTATACTATGACATTTTTTATGACATTTTAATGATTTTTTCGACATACTATACTATGACTTTTTTTATGATTTTGTGACCTTTTATGACATTTTTTTTATGATTTTTTTTTATGATTTTTCGACATGCTATACTATGACATTTTTTTTTTATGATTTTGTGACCTTTTATGACTTTTTTATGATTTTTTTCGACATTATACTATGACTTTTTTTATGACCTTTTATGACTTTTTTATGATTTTTTCGACATTTTTTTATGATTTTTTCGACATACTATACTATGACATTTATGATTTTGTTACATTTTATGACATTTTTTTTTATGATTTTTACATACTATACTATGACTTTTTTTATGATTTTGTGACCTTTTATGACTTTTTTATGATTTTTCGACATACTATACTATGGCTTTTTTCGACATACTATACTATGACATTTTTTATGATTTTGTGACCATTTATGACATTTTTAGTATTTTTCGACATACTATACTATGACATTTTTCGACATGCTATACTATGACTTTTTTATGATTTTTTCAACATACTATACTATGACATTTTTTGACATTTTTATGATTTTGTGACCTTTTATGACATTTTTATGATTTTTTCGACATACTATACTATGACATTTTATATGACATTTTTATGATTTTTCAACATACTATACTATGACATTTTTTATGATTTTGTGACCTTTTATGACATTTTTATGTTTTTTCAACATACTATACTATGACATTTTTCGACATACTATACTATGACATTTTTTATGACATTTTTATGATTTTATGACATTTATACTATGAAATTTTTATGATTTTGTGACCTTTTATGACTTTTTTATGATTTTTTCGACATACTATACTATGACATTTTTTTTTATGATTTTGTGACCTTTTATGACTTTTTTATGATTTTTGACATGCTATACTATGACTTTTTTATGATTTTTGACATTTATTATGGATTTTTTCGACATACTATACTATGACATTTATGATTTTGTTACCTTTTATGACATTTTTATGATTTTTCGACATACTATGACATTTTTTATGATTTTGTGACCTTTTATGACATTTTTATGTTTTTTCAACATACTATACTATGACATTTTTTATGATTTTGTGACCTTTTATGACATTTTTATGATTTTTTCGACATACTATACTATGACATTTTTTATGACATTTTTATGATTTTTCAACATACTATACTATGACATTTTTTATGACATTTTTATGATTTTTCGACATACTATACTATGAAATTTATGACATTTTAATGATTTTTCGACATACTATACTATGAAATTTTTTATGATTTTGTGACCTTTTATGACATTTTCATGATTTTTTGACATACTATACTATGACTTTTTTTATGATTTTGTGACCTTTTATGACTTTTTTATGATTTTTCGACATACTATACTATGACATTTTATGACATTTTTATGATTTTTCAACATACTATACTATGACATTTTTTATGATTTTGTGACCTTTTATGACATTTTTATGTTTTTTCAACATACTAAACTATGACATTTTTTATGATTTTGTGACCTTTTATGACATTTTTATGTTTTTTCGACATACTATACTATGACATTTTTTATGACATTTTTATGATTTTTCGACATACTATAACATTTTTATGATTTTGTGTTCTTTTATGATATTTTCATGATTTTTTCGACATACTATACTATGACATTTTTTATGACATTTTAATGATTTTTCGACATACTATACTATGAAATTTTTTATGATTTTGTGACCTTTTATGACATTTTAATGATTTTTCGACATACTATACTATGAAATTTTTTATGATTTTGTGACCTTTTATGACTTTTTTATGATTTTTCGACATGCTATACTATGGCTTTTTTATGACCTTTATGACTTTTTAATGATTTTTCGACATACTATACTATGAAATTTTTTTTTATGATTTTGTGACCTTTTATGACTTTTTTATGATTTTTCGACATACTATACTATGACATTTTTTATGATTTTGTGACCTTTTATGACTTTTTTATGATTTTTCGACATGCTATACTATGACATTTTTTATGATTTTGTGACCTTTTATGACTTTTTTATGATTTTTTCGACATGCTATACTATGACTTTATGATTTTTCATGATTTTTTCGACATACTATACTATGACATTTTTTATGATTTTGTGACCTCTTATGACTTTTTTATGATTTTTCGACATACTATACTATGACTTTATGATTTTTCATGATTTTTTTCGACATACTATACTATGACATTTTTTATGATTTTGTGACCTTTTATGACTTTTTTATGATTTTTCGACATGCTATACTATGACATTTTTTATGATTTTGTGACCTTTTATGACTTTTTTATGATTTTTCGACATGCTATACTATGACATTTATGATTTTGTGACCTTTTATGACTTTTTTATGATTTTTCGACATGCTATACTATGACTTTATGATTTTTCATGATTTTTTCGACATACTATACTATGACATTTTTTATGATTTTGTGACCTTTTATGACTTTTTTATGATTTTTCGACATGCTATACTATGACTTTATGATTTTTCATGATTTTTTCGACATACTATACTATGACATTTTTTATGATTTTGTGACCTCTTATGACTTTTTTATGATTTTTCGACATGCTATACTATGACTTTTTTATGACCTTTATGACTTTTTTATGATTTTTCGACATACTATACTATGGCTTTTTTCGACATACTATACTATGACATTTATGATTTTGTGACTTTTTTATGATTTTTTTCGACATACTATACTACGATTTTTTATGATTTTTTTTTCAACATACTATACTATTTTATGAATTGTTTTACTTACTATACTATGACATTTTATGAATTTTTCAACATACTATACTTTGACTTTTTTAAACTTTATAGTCATACTACACTATGACTTTTTCATACTATAATATGCTTTGTATAATTTTTTGACATACTATACTATGACTATTTTTGAGATACTATACTATAAATTTATGACTTTTTCCGACATACTACACTATGAAATTTTATATTATATTCTTTTTTATGAATTTTTTTTTATATACTACACTATTTTTTTCAACATACTATACTATGACTTTTTTTTACTCTTTAGTCATACTATACTGACTTTTTAATGATTTTTTTACGTACTACACTATGACTTTTTGTGACTTTTTTTCAACATATTATGACTTATTTTTGTTATGTTTTGTTATGTTCTTGTTTTTTTTTTCGACATACTATACTATGACATTTTATGAATTTTTTTGACATACTATACTATGACATTTTTACTTTTAGTCATACTATACTATGACTATTTTCATACTACAATATGCTTTTTATGATTTTTTTTACTTACTATACTATGACATTTTATGAATTTTTCAACATACTATACTTTGACTTTTTTAAACTTTATAGTCATACTACACTATGACTTTTTCATACTATAATATGCTTTTTATGATTTTTTTGACATACTATATTTTATGATTTTTTTTTTTCATTCTATAATATGCTTTTTTATGTTTTTTTTGACATACTATACTATGAATTTTTATACTATAATATGCTTTGACTTTTTTCCACATACTGTACTATGTAGTTAAGTGGGTATAAATATATGTTTTTATTGTTGAAATTCTCCAACAGGAAAATGCCAAGGAGTGTGGCGGGGCGTCGGCCATCATCCCGTCCCTCTCCGTCTTCTCGGTGTCTCTGCTCGTCTCGGCGCTCCTGCACCACTGGACGTAAAGCAGGAACCAATCAGGATGCTCACTGGACGTAAAGCAGGAACCAATCAGGATGCTCCGAGGGGGAGGCGGCAGTAGCAAAACCTCACAACGGGACGTTTTCTTTTCCACGAGAGACGACAGGACGTGACAGGTTCTCTCTCCTGCTGTTCAGACGAGCCTCGGCTCGCTGCAGCGGAGATAAAGGGCTATTTCTTATTTATTTATTTTTTAGACTCGTTGCTCTTTCCTGAACCTGAATGAGGAACAAAGAGTCCTGATTCTGTGGGAACAGACTCGGGTGGACGGACTGTTGCCATTATCCTGTATCTTTGTAGCTTTTTGATACACAAATATTGTACACAAAGTAGAGTTTTACATTCAAATGACTTAATTAAAGAAGTAGGAGCATCCCAAGCTGCAGTACATCAACAGGAAATACAGTGGCCAAATGTTAAAGTACAAGTTATCACTTATACACTCCGAAGTATGCAGATGATTGGAGCTGCCGCTGTGGTTTGAACCGAAGTTTTAGTCGTGTGATAGTCAGGATTTATCTCCTCAGATTGAGATTTAAGCCCCGGTCAGATCAAAAATTCCCGATGAGATGAAAAGGTTGAAAAGTTTCAGTTGGTCTGAACCGACCCGTCTCCGCTCGACTCAGACCAGCTGGTCTGAACCGACCCCTCTCCGCTCGACTCAGACCAGCTGGTCCAGTCTCCAGAGGCTGGTTTCAGACCGTAAGAGACGTCTCCTGTCCAATAGAGAAGTCCGCTACAATAAAATGATCCATGGTAACTCAGCGGCGTGAGAACAAAGAAATGAAACGTGTTTTCACTGATTCATCACTAGAAATGTAACTAACATTACTCACGTTGATATGGAGACACAACAAAAGACTAAAAGTCGGAAATCAAGTTTCAGCTCGTCGCAAATCTTTGGTCTGAACCGGGCTTTAGAGGTTTCTGTTGAACTCGTGCAGGAGCTAGACCTGAAAAACCTTGGATCCAAGCAGAGACTGTTAGTTGTTACAATCAAATTGCAGCTCTTACATTTTGAAACTGTACTCTTTTGACATGAAGACTATTTATTGTTCAGCTTTCCTGACAGATGGAAACATTTCTGTAACCTCTGTGTTTCTGTCATTAAACACATCGGCAGGAGAAGTCAACTAGTCTGAGGCCGCAATCAAAGACTCCTGGGACACGTGAACGATGGGACACACAAACTGGACCCTATGTTGGTATGTTTTTGTGTGTAAGTAACTGTTTTAGTTGGTCCAGTATTAAGTGTGCCTGCTGTAGCCAGCTGCCGTGTAACCCTACGGGGCAAATGTGCATCAGCAATTTGGTCGACTAAAAGTAGTTTTTTTGCCGCTGACAGACTCAGATTAATATTCTAAGTGTCTGACAACATTATGGAAAGGATCCCTTCAGAGATAGACCTTTAAAACCTCTTTCAGACCTTTGTGTTTAACCAGAAACCGCTCTGAAGTCACTAGCGCTAAACCCACCAGACTCCATTTAAAAAAGCAATACTTTTAGCGTGTATAGAGCCAACATATTCTCTCATGTAGATCAGTAAACTATGTGTTTATTTCAACCCAAACTAGAGTTATAATGGTTGTAAAAGTCAAAACACCCACCCAAAACGGCTTTTCACAGTTTTAATTTTGTTGCTGTCGACTTTGATGAACTGTGTTTTACGATGCTAAAATTACTGTTTATTTACATGGAGTCTGGTGGGTTTAGCAGACGCAATTCCATGGATGTTATGTTTAAAAAAAATAAGGATCTTAATCTTTAACAGAAAGGTCGACCTCCTTAGAAATCCTATCCATAATGTTATCAGACACTTAGAATATTAATCTGAGTCTGTCAGCAGCAAAACGAGCACTTTATGAACGTAAATACAAGCTGGACAATTCTCCCATTAACTTCCATTGTAGCTTGTTTCTCTGCTGCCGACTGCAGTGATCTCACTTAAAACTGGACCAACGTCAAAGACTGTTGTTCCCATCAGTCACTCAGACACAAACACACAGGAAAACAGGATCTAGGCTGAAAAAACACAGTAATTACCCTTTACCCTGATCCTCCGTACTGGATTGTAAAAATGAAGATTAATTTGTTGTATTCATATGGGACCAGCAAGACAAACTTTAAAGACATTTTAATATCTAATTATAGAAAGAGGCTTTAAATGAGACTTGAGCTCTAAATGTTAATCAGACAGCTTATATTATAATTACACACGGTTTCAAGTTAATTAAATAACCTTTATTCTGCTACGCAAGCGGGGAGTTTCAGAGAATAAAAACATATCAGGACACATTGTTCTATTTTATTTCTAATAAAAAGGGTTTTCCACCAAATTTAACAGTATGTGTTTATTTTAGTTTTTGGACAATGTGAATTAATAATCAATAAATCAGAGTGACAGAGAGTGCTTGTTAATGTAATTGTTTTTCCTCTCTAGGCGAGCAGATGATTCAAATATTAAAACGTAACCTGAGCTCAGCGCGTCCTTCGTTTGGGGAAAACAAAGACGTGAGAGTCGGAGACGGTTCCCTTTCTCAGCGAGAGTTCACTCTGAAATACCCACAATGCTTCATCGGAACTGCTCCCCAGATCTCTGCAGGGTAAATCCAGACAGCTAGCTAGACTATCTGTCCAATCTGAGGACTACCTGGTCCTCAGATCTCTGCTGGGTAAATCCAGACAGCTAGCTAGACTATCTGTCCAATCTGAGGACTACCTGGTCCTCAGATCTCTGCAGGGTAATCCAGACAGCTCCAGACATGGTTACCTGGTCCCCAGGCTAGACTATCTGTCCAATCTGAGGACTATGGTTACCTGGTCCTCAGATCTCTGCAGGGTAAATCCAGACAGCTAGCTAGACTATCTGTCCAATCTGAGGACTATGGTTACCTGGTCCTCAGATCTCTGCAGGGTAAATCCAGACAGCTAGCTAGACTATCTGTCCAATCTGAGGACTATGGTTACCTGGTCCTCAGATCTCTGCAGGGTAAATCCAGACAGCTAGCTAGACTATCTGTCCAATCTGAGGACTCTGGTCCCCAGGTCTCTGCAGGGTAAATCCAGACAGCTAGCTAGACTATCTGTCCAATCTGAGGACTCTGGTAACCTGGTCCTCAGATCTCTGCTGGGTAAATCCAGACAGCTAGCTAGACTGTCTGTCCAATCTGAGGACTATGGTTACCTGGTCCTCAGATCTCTGCAGGGTAAATCCAGACAGCTAGCTAGACTATCTGTCCAATCTGAGGACTATGGTTACCTGGTCCTCAGATCCCTCAGATCTCTGCAGGGTAAATCCAGACAGCTAGCTAGACTATCTGTCCAATCTGAGGACTATGGTTACCTGGTCCCCAGGTCTCTGCAGGGTAAATCCAGACAGCTAGCTAGACTATCTGTCCAATCTGAGGACTCTGGTAACCTGGTCCTCAGATCTCTGCAGGGTAAATCCAGACAGCTAGCTAGACTCTGAGGACTATGGTTACCTGGTCTGTCCAATCTGAGGACTATGGTTACCTGGTCCTCAGATCTCTGCAGGGTAAATCCAGACAGCTAGCTAGACTATCTGTCCAATCTGAGGACTATGGTTACCTGGTCCTCAGATCTCTGCAGGGTAAATCCAGACAGCTAGCTAGACTATCTGTCCAATCTGAGGACTATGGTTACCTGGTCCTCAGATCTCTGCAGGGTAAATCCAGACCGCTAGACTATGTGTCCAATCGGAGATTTCTGTTTCACGCCTAAAACAACTATCTGTCCAATCTGAGGACTCCACCTGGTTCCACCAAAACCAGAATTCCTTCCCGAGATTACCTGGTCCTCAGATCTTTAGCAGACAGATCGGCACTATCTGTCCAATCTGAGGTTTCTGTTTCGTAAAACAATTGCACCACCCAAAACAACCAGACCTTCCTCTGCAGGGCGGTGGAGGAGGGTCTGGCAAAGCGAGACTAGTTGTTTCCTGTAGAGTTCACTATTTAATAACCACTGTAAAGGGATCAGGGAGGGAGGGAATGGTTTCTAACAGCTTTAGTGTCAGTGTCTGAGGGGGACTGCTCCTTTAAATCAGCAGAAATCCTTCAGAGACAACAGCTCAAATATTAATGTGAAAAGGATTTTCCCATGAGTCAGCGGGCTGGCGACGTAGCTGCTTCCTGTCCAGTCACCTGCGGGCTGTTATTAGCATGTCAGAGTCGCCCGCTAACGAAAGAAAAACCACCGCAGGAAACTAAAATAAAATAAACTTCACATCACTATTCAAAATATTTAAACCTCTAAAAAAATAGATATTTTTAGCAATTTGGCTGCAAAAAAAAAAATTCCTTCAGACTAGTCAGTCGGGGAAGAAAACTGCTTTATTATGCAATAAATAATGTATTCTTATAGTTTAGAGTTATTTAAAACCGTCTTGTTCGCTCTGCATTGAGGCGACATTTACTGATCAAATCCTACGTTTTAGAGACTTTAATAACTTCATTTGTGTCCTTACATTACTTTATTCATCCCTTTCCTTCTCCTGTGTCCATGTATCTGAAACATAAACAATCAGAACTCATAATATATCCACGTGTGTCGGCCCAGAATTAAAATCCAGGGGGTCCACAGTGAGAGTTGTGGGGACAAAGTCAAATGAATTGGTGGAAGTAATGGACCGTCCAAGGCTGTAAGAGTCCATCTGGAGTTGTTTCTTCTGATCTACGTGTCCCGGCGGCTCTACGCGGCCAGCTGTTTCTCCGGAGTCTGGTCCTCCCCCCCTCTCTCCTGGTTCCAGTCTTTGAGTCCCTCCGGCAGGCTCGTGTCCTCCTCGAAGCTGCCCGTCCCCTCCACAAACTCCTCGTACGTGGACTTCTCCTCGAACGGCCGTGGGCCCAGCAGCTCCAACATGTCCGCCTTGTCCAGGACTTCCTTCTCCAGGAGACGCTTCCCCACCTGAGGGACAAACAAACCAGGGAGGAATGCTGCGAGTCCTTCAAAATCTACAACTTTAATACCAGTTTTCCTGGTAGAAACCCCCCAGGAGCTCCTGTGTTGACATGTTGCCGAGTGTTGCAGGTGCTTTATTTTATTTTTTATGTCCAAGTTGCACCTTGTCCCCCCCAGTGTCCCAGTGTGTGTGAATGGTTCCTGTTCGATGTAAGATACTCACCAGCTCCACCAGGTCCTTCTTGTCCTGGATCAGCTCCAGGGTCCTCTGGTACGCCCGCTCCACCAGCTCCCGGACCTCCTGGTCGATCAGCTCCGACGTGGCCTCGCTGTACGGCTTCTCCAGCACCATCTCGCCCTGCCGGGGCAGGTCGAACGACACCTGCCCCACCTTCTCACTCATCCCGAACTGCACCACCTAGAGGGGCCGGCAGGAAGCACACTCAGGCTACAGCGATGCTGGGTGGAATCTTCACAAATTTATAATTTATTTATTAATTCATGAGTGTGATTTGTTTATTGCGTGGACCTAGCGTAGGCGGATTAATCTTCAGGTCGTCCTGGGCCCCCGTGGTGATCTTGCCGAGGAAGACCTGCTCTGCCACGCCGCCGAGCATCATGCACATCCTGTCGAACAGCTGCTCCTTGCTGTACAGGTAAACTGGGCAGCCAGACCCTTCCCCGCGGGATTTGACAAAGAAAGACACAGACAGAGACAGAAGACACAGAGACACACAGAGAGAAGACAGAGAAAGAAAAGACAGAGGACACAGCGAGACAACACAGAAACAGAAGAAACAGAGAGAGCAGACACAGAGAGAGACACAGAAAGAGAGAGAGAGAGCAGACACAGAGAGAGACACAGAGGAGAAACAGAGAGACACACAGACAGAAGACACACAGACAGAAGACAGAGACACAGCGAGAGAGAAGACAAACAGCGAGAGACACACAGAGAGAGACACAGAGAGGAGAAACAGAGAGAGACACACATGCACATCCTGAGGAGAAACAGAGAGAAGACACAGTACAGGAGACACACAGAGGCAGAGAGGAGAGAAGACACAGAGAGACCAAACTTCCCACAGAGAGAAGACAGAGACACCTGGATGGGAGAGAGACAACACAGAGGAGAAACAGAGAAAGAAGACACAGAGACACACTAGAAAGACAAACATAACTGTAAAACAAAGAAGAAACAGAGAGAGACACACAGAGAGCGAGAGACACACAGAGAGTGTCAAAAGACGAAAAAGTGTTCAGAAAACAGAGACACAGAGGGAGAAGACACAGACAAAGAGAGAAATACACAGAGAGAGACACACGGTTACTTTTCTGCACTAGAAACCAAAAATAACTGTAAAACTACAGTTAATAAGTTAGTGTTAAGTTTTAAAAAAAGGGACAAAAACAAAAGAAATTAAAACATCGATAAAACGTCAACAAAAGTGTTGATTTTCAATTTTGTCTTTTTAAATTCTTAAATTTTATTCATTCTCCCATTTATAAACTGTGTTGTTGTTAAGCATGTTCATGCATTTTTACGTCTTTTTGTGTCTTTTTGCGCGTCCTACCTTGAGCAGCGGGTCGGCGTGCTGCAGGAACCAGCCCACGATGGCGTGCCCCGCCTCGTGGTACGCCACCGTCTTCTTCTCCGCCGGCTGCAGCACCTGAGTCTTCTTCTCCAGACCTGGAGACACACAACAACTCGACCCGTCGACGTTGGTCGGGGAAAGAAAAGACTACAAACAACATGGCTGCCTCCAGCAACAGTAACAAAGTCTGGGTTCCTTGCACGCGGTCTTCTAAAGAGGGGAGTATTTCACTTTAATGCCAAGCAGCGTGGTGGTCTGTAGACCAGTACAGGATCTCTGAGTCAGGATCACAGCAGCAGAACACCGTAAGGTACCGAGCACGTGTGTGTAGTTCAGGCCTGTGTGTAATGTGTGTATTAACAACAGAGTGTATATTGTAATTTCCCCTTGTGGGACTAATAAAGAACACATCTGGACCATTACTACTATTAGGGCTGAAAATCCAACGTATTGGGATGTTTTTTGCGTCAATTACAATAAAAAAATAAATAAATCGATCCTTTCGACTTTTTAATTCATCGTGTCCGTTTCCAGGGAAACTGAGCAAAAGCAAAAATGCAGAAAATCCATCCAAATTTACCTAAATGTCAGACGGACGGACGGTGATGTCATCTTCTCGGTCACGTTTTTTTTATTTTTTTTTACATTTTATTTTTTTTTTTTTTTAAATAGTATAAATTCTAAAAATTACACTTTAACAAAAAGGGAACTTACCATGATGCAGATTACAAATAATTACAGGAACACAGCAGAACGGTGTAGAAACAAAGAGGGTGTGTGTGTGTGTGTGTGTGTGTGTGTGTGGGCACACTGACCTCCGATGACGCGGTCGATGGCCTGTTCGAAGTGTTTCCCGCCGACCGACGCGTTCAGGTGTCGGGCGGCGATCAGCGCCGCCTCGTTGCAGACGTTGGCGATGTCGGCTCCTGGTGAAAAACATCAACAAACAAACAACAAACAATCAAAGAGAGTTTTCTTAACCCTCGTGTTGTCTTCACGTCAAAATTGAAACATTTTGTTGACGCTTTTTTAACTCTTTTGTTTTGGTTCCTTTTTCAACACTTTTGATGTTATTTTCACTTTTGACGTTTTCAACACTACTTAACACTAACTTATTAACTTTAGTTTTACAGTTATTTTTGAAATTTATGGTCAATAAAGCTCATTTATAGGAAATTATACCTAATGTTTGAGTTAGAAAAGCAGAAATTAGGAATTATTGAGACTAAAATTAAAGGAATGGATGTTGATGATAATCACAGACTGGAATATGTCAACTTTTACTCAATACTATTTCAAAAACACTTCCATTTGTTTTACAATGCTATAAAATTGAATAAGACGCCCCAAAATGAATGAAAGTAGAGATTTGTACTTGGCAAAGAGCGTTGGGTGGAATCAATCATGTTATTTTGGGGAATTAAAGAGAACATTGATATAGGACAATATGAGGACAACATGAGGGCAACATGAAGACAATATGAGGACAGCATGAGGACAACATGAAGACAACATGAGGTCAACATGAGGACAACATGAGGACAATATGAGGACAGCATGAAGACAACATGAGGGCAACATGAGGGCAACATGAGGGCAACATGAGGACAACATGAGGGACAACATGGGGACAACATGAGGACAAACACATTCTTTATAAATATAAAAATATAAATGCTAGCAGCTGTAAAATGCTGATTTGCTCTTCTTAAACCAAAAGACAGTTTATTCTCTGTAGGTAATCTAGACCTACTCTGTCTGCAAAGTGTCTTGGGAGAACTCTTGTTATGATTGGATTCTATGAATACAATTTTAATTGAAGTAGCTCATGCAGACCCAACTATTTCCCTTTGTATTTACGTGATTTGGGCTGTATGGACTTCACTGAGCCTCCAGAGGGAAAACCAACGTACCGGTGAATCCCGGCGTGGCAGCAGCCATCTTCCTGGCGAGAACGTCTTTGTCCATGTTGGGGTCCAGTTTGATCGGTCGCAGGTGGACTTTAAAGATGGACGCTCTGCCCTTAATGTCTGGCGGACCTAAGAGGAAACGGGAAGCAAAGAAAAGCCCTTAAGTCTGCTACCGCATACTATTTACAACCATCAGAACACTTTGCTTCAGGTACACAGTCACTTGATATGGAAGGAAGATGTTGATTTAAGATAAAAGGTGTGAGACTTTTAAAACAATAAAAAGATCAATGTTCATCTGTTAGCTAAGTCAAAGAACACCGACTGATTAAAAGGCTGTCTGTGGGTAGCGATCGCAAGTGGGTACGTGCTAGGGATGAGCCGAGGATGGGCTGAAACGAGTATCGGTACGGATAAAGCACTTTTGCCGAGTACAAGTATTATTATACGAGTCAATATCTATACTCAGATTGAATAAAACTCCTCAGCTGACCGTCTCTGCGTTCTGTGATAGTCACAGTTAAGACAGCTGGCTTCATTTAAGTTTATGCAGATCTGAGAAACAGCATCTGCCCCGCCCCCTCTCTCTCTCTGTGTCTCACACACACAGACACACACACACACACACACACACACACACACACACACACACACACAGTGTGGAGAAGAAAAAATAAATAAAAATCACACTGATGATAAAAAAAAATTAAAAGTTAAAAATAGAAAGTTATGAGTATGAAGTTTTGTGCATTATTTTACAGTCAATGTTAGAAATGAATGAAGTAGACATCTTCACCTAGGATCATATTAGGAATAATGTTGAATAAGTTCAGAGGGTAAACCCGCTCTGTAGTCAGAGACCAGCTCCTTACCTATGTAGATCTGTCTGTCGAAGCGTCCCGGTCTCATCAGCGCAGGATCCAGGATGTCGGGTCTGTTGGTTCCGGCCAGAACCACCACGTTAGTCGCCGTGTTAAAACCTGCAAAGCAAAAAAATAAAAAATAAAAAACAGTAGCGGTTGTTTTTTATATTCAGAAATTAACAGATACAAACAATAAACTGAGACATGGAACGCATCCCAGAGCTAAAAAAAACAGGAAAGCTGGGAGGGAGTACGACCAAACACCACATGCAGAGACACACACACACAAACACAGAGACAAACACACACACACACACACACACACACAGAGACACACACACACACACAAACAGACACACACACACAAACAGAGACACACACACAGAGACACACACACAAACAGAGACACACACACACACAGAGACACAGACACACACACACAGAGACACACACACACACACAGAGACACACACACAGAGACAGAGACACACACACAGAGACAGAGACACACACACACACACAGACACACACACACACACAGACACACACACACATAAACAGACACACACACACATAAACAGAGACACACACAGAGACAGACACACACACACACACACAGACAGAGACACACACACACACACACACACACAGACACACACACACACAAACAGAGACACACACACAAACACACACATAAACAGAGACACACACACACACACACACACACACACACATAAACCAAGACACAAACACACACAAACCAAGACACACACACGACACCAAATCAACCAATCAAAGAGCCAGCGATGCAGCGCTAAGTGTCCAGGGTCCGTTCCGGCGCTCCATGGATGCACGCCGTCAACAGTAACAGCTGTTGTTATAGCAACAAAGGACGCCGTCGGCTGCTTTTCAGAACCAGAACTCCAGCAGCAGCTTCTTCTTCTACTTCTTGCAACCACAAAAGTGCCATAATCAACTTTGTGTGATCACGGCCTCAGAACTTAAAACCTAATTTAAAATCTAAAAGCTGAAGCGTCACCCTGAAGAAGCTATTTTTAAGATTTCTAGCTGTAAATAAAGGCTTTTCAAGCATTCAGCTAGAAGACCTTGGACCTTTCTTCTCGTTTGAACTGTTTGTGATGAAGCTGCAGCTGCCGTACCGTCCATCTCCACCAGCAGCTGGTTCAGCGTGTTCTCCTGCTCACTCTGGCCGCCGAAGTTCCCGCCTCCCCTCTTCCTCCCCACAGCGTCGATCTCGTCGATGAAGAGGATGCAGGGAGCGTTCTTCCTCGCCATGGCGAACATGTCCCTCACCTGCGGAGAAGAACACAGGTAAATATAATTATATTACGCTACCTACTTTTGCTTTATTACTCCAATTACACATTTAATTTAATTTTAACATCACTTACTTACACCGCAATATTGTTTCTGGTACTATGGCAACCGCACTTTAAAATACCTTTATTAGACGCCACTTTACTTTCAGTCTAACTTCTACTCATTTGTCTGTTTTTCTTGTGTGTTTACTTGTTTGTTTTGCTGTTATTGAAGAAAATGCTGCTGCAACTGTTTTTCTCATACTTGATATATATAATTGATACTTATACTTGATTATTTATTTATTGTTTGTTTGTTTGTATGAGTATGTACACGTACAGTATGTATGTATGTATGTATGTACATATGTATATATGAGTCTAAGTAACTGTATATGTACGTGCGCATGTATGTATGTATATATGTGTGTATTTGTACATACTATATGTATATAATTTTATTTATTCATCCTTTTCAAACTGTCTATATTAATAACTAACTGTTTTATTGTTTAATATTTATTGGTTGGAATGGGGAGGATATGGGTGATTCTGGTGTGATGAGAGCTTTTGTTTTTGTTTGTGTTTGTCAGTATGTGTGTATGTTCGGGGTGTATTTTTTTTTTTTTTATTATGTCCCCTCAAGCTGTTTTGTTAACCCTTTTGTCTAAATGTATTGTATATATATTTTTTTTTTTTTTTGCCTTTAAGGACCCCCTCGAAAACGAGATGTCCCATCTCGAGGGATTATTCCTAATAAAGAATTTCGGAATTGTAACAAGGAAATGTCCCCGCTGTGGGATGAATAAAGTAGAATCTAATCTAATTTAACGCTGTTTCCAAACAAAACCTCACAGCCGCTTCTCCTAAATTATCCACCAGAGTAGTTCATGAATATGAAACAGAATACTGAGAAAGGCAAATAGTATTGTGGGCAATCAGCAGCACCCCCCTTTCCTCCTCATGACGATACTGTGCAACAGATCCAAGCTCTCCTTTGTCCCACAGGCCATTAAACGCCTTAATAACGAAGGTCCCGTACGATGATAGATATATTTGTGTATTAATTGTAATTTCTCTTTCTCCCAGCTGGTCTGGAACTCTTTGGGGTCACATAGAAATCCCCATTGCACTCCATTGTAGACAGAATGCCAGCTGAGATCAGTTGCATTGTTTTTTTAACCAGGGCAGTAATCAGATTACATTATGTGCTTACATAATAGTAAAATGGTTCTCCAATGTTTTTCTAGTTGTTTATTTTTTAAATGATAGATTAGTACACAGAATGTGCCTTTGGAACATTGGATGAATGGTTGCTGGTAATGGGCAATGTAGATATTGCATTAAAGATCAGCCCCCCACCCAAATTAGCAGGTATTCTGTCTATAATGGAGTGGTATGGACATGTAGAAGTGACCCCAAACTTTGGACCAGTAGTGTATCTTATGTTTTTTTTGTTTCTTCCTGCTTGCCTTATCTGTCTTGTTTTAATACCATGTGATATGATTTTTTACTGCAACATAATATCCCCATGGGGACAATAAACATGAACGAACGAACGTCATATATTGAAATATTGTACTCAATATAAAATAATTTGCAAGGAAGGGGGTTGGGTGGGGGAGGAGGGGTGTGTTGCCCAGAGTCCCTGACAGAGATGTGCTCACCCTGGCGGGTCCGACGCCCACGAACATCTCGAGGAACTCGGAGCCGTTGACGGTGATGAAGGGGACGTTGGCCTCGCCGGCGGTAGCCTTAGCCAGCAGCGTCTTCCCCGTCCCAGGAGGTCCCGACAGCACGGCACCCTGGGAAAACACGCCGCGAGACATTCAGTTACTACTCAATTGTATTTATAGTATCACATCATAACAGTTATCTCAAAGACACTTTACATATAGAGCAGGTCTAGACCACACTATAATTTATAAAGTCCTGTGTGTGTGTGTGTGTGTGTGTGTCTTCATTAGTCACCCAACAAACTACAGATTACATTTATGTTGTTTAATTAGGATTAGGTTCGCCAATATTGTCTATGAAGTTTGAAAAAGAAGACAAGCTCAACAACCTATCTAGGGGTGTCATGATTCTCCGAATTTAAATCAAATAAACTATTTTTATAACCCATTTCAGTAATTTTTTTTTAATGAAAAACGTCTGATGTCAGCTTGTGAAACTGAATCTCTTTGAGTTAAAGACAAAACAAAGATATTTGAGAACGTCATCTGATCCACATTTTCTCTGTGTGTGTGTGTGCGTGTCTCTGTGTCTGTCTCTGTGTGTGTGTGTGTCTCTGTGTCTGTCTGTGTGTGTGTGTGTGTCTCTGTGTGCATGTGTGTGTGTCTCTGTGTGCATGTGTGTGTGTCTCTGTGTGTCTGTCTGTGTGTGTGTGTGTGTGTCTCTGTGTGTGTGGGTGTGTGTGTGTGTGTGTCGCTGTGTCTGTCTGTGTGTGTGTGTGTGTGTCTGTGTGCATGTGTGTGTGTCTCTGTGTGCGTGTCTCTGTGGGTCTGTGTGTGCGTGTCTCTGTGAGTGTGTGTCTCTGTGTGTGTGTGTCTCTGTGTCTCTGTGTGTGTGTGCGTGTCTCTGTGTGTGTGTGTGCGTTTCTCTGTGTCTGTGTGTGTCTGTCTGTCTGTGTGTGTGTGTGTGTGTGCGTGTGTCTCTGTGTGTGTGTGTCTCTGTGTGTGTCTGTGTGTGTGTGTGTGTGTGTGTGTGTCTCTGTGCGGGTCTCTGTGTGTGTGTGTGCGTGTGTCTCTGTGTGCGCGTGTGTCTCTGTGTGTGCGTGTCTCTGTGTGTGTGCGCGTCTCTGTGTGTGCGTCTTTACTTTGGGGATCTTGGCCCCGAGGTCCTGGTACTGCTTTGGGTTCTTCAGGAAGTTGACGAACTCCAGGATCTCCAGCTTCGCCTCCTCGCAGCCGGCCACGTCCTTGAACTTCACCTCGATGTTGTCCTTCATCATCTTCGCCGTCGACTCGCTCATGCTGAAGGGCCCGCCCCTTCCGCCGCCAGGGCCTCCTCC
Organism: Etheostoma perlongum; assembly: GCA_026937815.1. Taxonomy (NCBI): domain Eukaryota; kingdom Metazoa; phylum Chordata; class Actinopteri; order Perciformes; family Percidae; genus Etheostoma; species Etheostoma perlongum. Next base: position 31,622,976 of record CM049378.1, on the reverse strand, counting down.
CATTGGTCCTCGCCGCAAAGTGAAGAGCAGGAAGCTGATGAGCAGCAGGGTCGGTATCATGCTCATCAGGAAAGAGCTGCAAAAAGACGGGAGGAAGGTTATTGTTGGTGGGGCGCGGTGTTGGTACGTCAGCTGTTATTTAGAACTTTATTATATATAAAGCTATATTAATGGTTATGATCTGTAGAGTGAAAGAGGATAAGGACCTTATTTTTCCATCTTTCCATCTTGCAGGGCAAGTGCTAACTGTTGGCTGCAAAATGAAGTATTTGGGTCACATCTTAACAGATCTAATGTCAGATGATGAGGACATGCACAGGCAGCGTCACATGTTATATACACACACACTAACATGCTAACATGCTAACATGGTCGCCAGGAAGTTCTCCTGGTGTTTCGATATTGTCAAGATAAACCTCTTTAAAGCATATTGTACTGGTTTTTACACCGCCCCCTTGTGGGTCAAGTACAAAAAGGCGAGCTTCAATAAGCTGCGGGTCACCTATGATGATTGTTTGCGCGTTCATTGAACGCGTGAAAGTAAGTCGCGTGTTATGACAATCGTTAGCCTATTTTTATAAAAACGTCTGCTACGGAGCCATAACGTGAGCTACAAGCTAACGGAGCCTTTTATACATTGTTGTGTTTCTTTAGAAATGAACAACGGACAAATAGAGTCTTTAAACGCTTCAGATGTAAAGTTATTTGCTGTCAAAGTGGCGCCAAAATGAATGGGAGTCAATGGGATGCTAACGGCGGGTGATGGCTTGTTAGCATCAAAATGGCGCCACGGGAGCTACGCTTTGCGGAGGCTCGCTTACCCCTCTTGGGTTTATGGCACCGATATCAGAAAAACCCAAACGATACCCTAACCCTGCAGTGGTTTCCATAACGACGCTTGGACCCACCCGTCGCTCTCGGTGCTGTAGACGACGGCGGGTCGGCGGGACGGCTCCAGGCCGAGCTCCATCTGCGCCGCCTCCAGGTTTCTCTCAAACGTGTCCACGCTGCCGATGTTGAACCAAACGTAGCTCTGGGGGGTCACAGAAGATTTCATGTTAAGAAGATTGTGTATTACAACAACAACAACAACAACAACAACAACAACAACAACAACAACAACAGCAGCTTCATCATACATGTTTTAGGTCTGTAAAAAATCTTGATGTTGTATTGGATTTGTGTTTTTTGGGGGTAATTATTTACACAGCAACATAATTGCTCCAGATAGTAACAATTAGCTCACAAATTAAATACATGAAGAGTAAAAACAACAACAACAACATCATCAACAACAACAACAGTATGGCAATTTGTTGGTCCTATTGTCCCATTGGATGCTTAATTTCAACATTACATACAGTCGGTTTGCAAAGAAAAATAATTTTTTGGCTCCTCAGAAATTAGGTAAAAAACAGTTTAGGTTTAAAATGTCGTCTCCGGAGTCAGATCTCCGTCGGGTCGTCTCACCGCGTCGGCGTCGGCGCCCGGCACCAGGATAACTCTGACGTACTGTTTGTTGACGACCTCTAGCCGCTCCACCTGGACACACACAACACATTTAACTTAATTTATACTATTTATTGATTGTAAATTACAATTTACACTCTGTTAGAATCACTACACACGGGCCTGAAATACACACACACACACACACACACACACACACACACACACACACACACACACACACACACACACACACATGGGGACTTCAC
>CM049378.1:31613758-31616258 GCA_026937815.1 Etheostoma perlongum | reverse complement strand
CATGAGGGCAACATGAGGACAACATGAAGGCAACATGAGGGCAACATGAGGGCAACATGAGGGCAACATGAGGACAACATGAGGGCAACATGAGGACAACATGGGGATAACATGAAGGCAACATGAGGGCAACATGAGGACAACATGAGGGCAACATGAGGGTTAAAGTTCTGTGAGTGATTTTTATGTGAGATGTGTGTGTGTTATTGTTGTCTAAGCTATTGGATGCCTTCAATTTCCCTCGGGATGAATATCTCTCTCTCTATCTCTCTATCTATTATGCATGTTTAATTTCTCTCTACTGACAGACCTCCACATGTACAAACAACAGAGCGACGTGTTGGAATCAGCCAGAATTCTCCTTTAACCGTCACAGAACTACAAGCACTTTATTCGTCAAGTTTTATTCTCGTCATGCCTCTAGTTGTTCACTAATAAAGAAATATATTTAACGAGCGGTGGCGAGTGAATCGGTTGTTCTCTACACACACAGCGGCTCTCACCTTTGGGTTCAGTGGCGTACAGCCGTCGCTGAGCTGACTGGAACCTGCGACAGGAGAAGAAGTTGGCCGGAGTCCGACAGGCGCTCTGGATAAAGACCACAGAAATTAAAAATGTTGCTGGACAATTAATTATCAATCCATCCATCTTCACCCGCGTATCGGGTATCGGGTCGCGGAGGCAGGGGACCCCAAACCTTCCTTTCCCGAGCTAATCCACCTCCATCTCCACCTAGTCCTGGGTCTTCCCCGAGGACTAGGAGGCCTTCCCCCGAAGTATCAACAATATAATTGTCTCCTTCAGTCCAATGTACAAGAGATTTATTAATGTATTAAACAAATGAAAGTTTTGAATGAATTCCAGGATACATCTTTTATCTTAAAGTCAACTCTGACTGAACAGTGTAAATACAATGGGCTGTAATCAACCAAAGAAAATCTTGGTCGACTAAAGTCGTAAAATTTTGACTAAAAAAAATCGACTGGGGTGGGGGGTGCGGAAAAAAATGCTAGATTAATTACCTGTACTGTCCTGTCCTGCAGTACTTGTCCTTGTAGGCTATTTGCAGTATATTAAATAGTTTTGGACCTAATTATTTTGCAGTGAAATGACTCGTCTGTCGCCTCTGACAGCGCTGCATCGGCCTCGTATCCTGAGACATAAAGTCAACAACTCCTTCTGTGGTATTATTTTAGCGTTTGGATGATAGAGGCTTAACATCCAGCGTGGTCTGGGGGAAGTCTGGGGGGGTCCCGGGGGGGTCTGGGGGAGTCTGGGGAACGCTACCGTGGTTGCGGGCGGGTGCGCCGGTAGTTATAAAACGATTATTAGACTATGAAATATGCCGACTCTGATATGTTCATACAGCCTACTCCAAACAGACAGGGCAACCTAACACAGACAGGTTAGCTTACCGTTTTTAGGTGAGACGCCATGTTTGTAGTCCAGCTGTGATATGCTAACTGTTGCTTGCAAACTTTGCATTTGACTTTTTTCCGTTATGTATTTTTGTAAAATGCTGCCACACTGCTGATGTCTTGGACATGGTAGAGGAGGACTGACTGGAAACTAAACACTCACAGTTACATAAATATTCAGCAAACCATCAGACGAAGGCTTTCTAGTTCTTTCTTCAATCTGTCTCCGGTGGGTCGGGCTAATCCAAAACAGGTGAAAACAAGGGGGGTGTTCTGAAGACAGGCTGTTACCTGTGAAACAGGGGTGCTCTGAAAACACCCCCATTAGCAATTAGTGCTTTCCACCCATAGACCGTAACGGTCCATGCTTCCACCTGATGGAATAACACGGCAAAAAATTGACCAATCAGAATTTTGGTCGAGCCAGAATGTATCGACCAATAAATCGACCAGTCGACTAGGAGGTTACAGCCCTAGTAATTACTTTTAACTAGATGCTCTTTAAGTTCAAATACGTGTGGCAGGGCATCTTTAAGCAGTGATTAAATTACATGTGCTACGTACATTACACCATTTACTAATACTACTTTCAAACGACCCTTGAATTGAATGTTTTTACAGTGTGATTTGGCACAAAAAGTAGTTTTCTTCTTGGAAAATATGCTATTTCCGGATTTTATTAACGCCGAATTAATAAGCAGATTATAAATCAGGTATTTTGTTTTAAATTAGATTTCCCAGCCTTCTGTATTCTTTAAAGTAAGCAAACGACCTTGAATTGAATGTTTTTCCAGTGTGATTTGGCACGTAACGTCAGACTGGTTGGCTAGCTAGCTAGCCTCACGCTCTTCGAGACAAACACATCATAGTTTAAAAATGTAACGTCCAACAAACGTGGAGAGTAAATTTGGGGTTCTTGTGACTCCTACATTTCGTTTGAGAGACAGTTGAAAAAACAACCTCCACCTCCACCTCCGCCTCCACTTACCGGGGCTGCGGAGCTTCGGTACCCGGCTATGAGGAGCCGTCGAGCGGTTACCGCAGACAGCCGAGCCCGGGCTCCTCCAGCCGGGCAGAAGGGC